>JAWNNO010001354.1:0-37766 GCA_035044985.1 Lordiphosa fenestrarum | reverse complement strand
GCACAGTGGTTGGGCTTGTATGAAGCCGCGGCCATAAATACTTATAGTTGTTATATCGTTAAGAAATTTTCACCAAAATTCTAGAAAAATACTTTAATGATATAATAAAAAAATTGGCCATATCGCAAGGCAATATCCTTTAGCTACCATAGAAAATATTGGACCAAATCTGAAACGCTTTGTTATTTTCGGTGTTAAGTTTTTTTTATTCAAGTATTATTACATTTAAACAATATTTTGAGAGAAAATGCGCGTGGTTTCCTATCCGCCCACAAACATTAACCCGCTAGTTTGTATTAATTATATATAAATTATATGAAAATGACCAAAAACATAATAATAATAAGAAAATAAATTACAAATTATAACAAAAGAAAACAAAATAACTAAAATTAAATAATAACAAACTATTTTTAATTTAAATCATCCAGTCGTTCATATGCTGATGTTGATAATACTGACTTTTTTGAACGTGGGAGCTTTCTTTGGCCAGTAATAAAAGGATCTGAGCTCAAAAGCAATCTATTAATTAAATCTGTATTTGTAGTAATCCGAGAAATCTTCCGTGTGTGCTGCCTTCTAAACATTTAAATGTCCTTATTTTTAGACTCTGCAGCTTCTTCAGATAATTCTCCAATCGGCACAAGTGCATAATTTATTACATCTGGAGCATGAACTAAAATTTTGTGTACTGATGGTGGAAGATAGTACCATGGATACAAGTTAATCAGCTTTCTGGCAGTGCCAAGTGCATATTTTCCAAATTTTGATTTTGTAGCCTGATGCCAAACACTGCAGCAATGTTGAACACCGGACTATAATGTCTTCATCAATTCCTGTTATTTCAGCTGCCAGTTGTGGATTGTCGAAAAACGCTCTGGCCGTGTTGCCATCATTTGAGGTGCCACTTCCTCCACTCCTGGGTTTGTCCACTATAAGTCCCATTCGAATGCGGAAATCATTCTGCATTTTGGATTCCCTTTTCGAAAGTACTTCTTTTCCTTCTGGAGTATTAATTCTCCAACTCTTCAGGTCGAGTCTGTACGAGACATGCAAAAAATATTCAAAAAAACGAATACAGGAGTGTAATGGAGATAATCCATACTCAAAGCGTGATTCATGAGCCTTCATTTTCAAGCACTTTTCCAAGTCGTTCATCTTTGTTGGTTTCGCCTCACATATGTAGCACTTAGAAGATGACGTGTGACTTAAGGCACTACAAATTTTCCCATCAACCATAGTCAGCTGCAAATTGTGTTTCATTTTAATTTCTTTACCAGATACTTTACATGCCGTGGTATTTAATACGTCAAGTTTAGCTTTAAAATATTTTTCTTCATCTTCGGCTAATTGAGCCGTTTCTTTTGCAAATTGCAATCTTAATGGTCTGCAATATCGTGTAGATGCCGGTCGCGGATTCTTCCAAATTATTTTTTCATTTTTTGGATAATTTTCCATGGTTTTCAGTTGTAATGGCACGTATAATGTCACAAAAAGACTGGAATCGTTCAAATCCTTGTTACGGACTTTCTGTTTATATTCTGAATGTCCAGTGCTGCCGTCAAACCCCCATTTTCCAATTAAAATTAGGTTATCAGGCAAATCACTACCAACGCTTTCAAGAACATCATGCTTAAGTTTTACAATCCGCCTCGCCGTGTGGTCAACCAAGCTCTGCAGCTCAACTTCAGCTTTTGATTCACTCACACTGATTTCGTCAGGATAGGTAGATTCTTTAGCCATTAGCAGTTGTTCGTATCTTGGAAGAAGCTCGAAGGACGTCTTTGAGTTCACATAGCTTCGAATAAGAAGATATTGATGCTTGCTCATGTTTGCCTCTATGAGAAGCGATAGGACCTCATCGATGTTAGCTTTGGTACACCTTGAATATGTTTGAAAGTTGCACGATCGTAAAACACAAGCTGCAGATTCATCGGCTTTTGAAAGCTCAGCAATTCTTCGTCGCTTAGTTATTTTTGATGACTCACTAAAGTCTACTTTCGGACTTCCACGTTCAGGAGTGCGTTTGATTAAAATCGTTTCCTTTTCGTTAAGCCAATTAGATTTGTATTTAAGAACTGATGCCTTTTTGCGTTTATATTGAATCCAAAATGCATTAATTTTTCTGCAAATGTGTCCAATACATTTCGTTAGCTCGCTCATCTCGGGCATGTAGCCAATATTTTCAATATTGCTTTGCACATCATCGATCGCCTTCCGTAATTTTTCTGCATTGGTGCTGATTTCTGTACACCAACAATTGAATATATACATGCGAGTGAAGACACATTGATAGGAGTCACCTAACAAAATTAAATTAAAAAAGAAATAACGCAATGAAAATGAAAATTTGAACTTAATAAGAACACAAAACACGAAAGACGAACTCAAAGACACAGCACAACTACAATGCAAAACAGCTGTTTTGCAAGGCACATTTGACCTACAAGAAAAAAAGACGGTTTAGAATATTGTTGATTATGCACACATCTGCGAATATCTGCAATTAAGATTAACACTATAGTACCCTTAAACATACACAAATACACTGAAATAAACATTCCAGGGTTCAGAGGGGAGCAACACAGTTAAAACTTTAAGTAAACATAAAAAAGACGCACAAAAAACATAATAAACTTAAGAATTAATTTCATAATAACTACAACACAAGTTAGCTTGTATTAATATTGGAACTTAAAATAAATACCTTTAACTTCAAAATCCATTACAAATTTTTTTAATTTGGAGACGTAATAAATAAACTGACCACTTCAAAGTTCGGATTTGTTGTAAAATATTCGCGATGCGCGCAGCTGCGCTTTGCAAATGAACACCTGCACTCAACTTCAATTCTATTTTTAGAAAGTACCGTTAGATTTCCAGAAAAATCTGGTTTACCATGAAGAAGCTTGGACATTTTAGAGGCGATTTGGTTACTTTTCGTAAATTTTTGTTGCTCTGTTTTTTTTTATTTTTGGCCTATGGGCGCAACCACTGTGCAACGTTATCAGCGTCTATACTTCGCTATTTATAACGTGTTAAAAGAAACAACGCTATCAGCGTCTATATTCTAATTGTATAGAAAAAAGCATGGTTCGTAAAATGCTCAAATGATATTTTTCAGTCATGATAATTAACATCAATGAAAAAAAATTTTATTTTCTCACGTGTAAATAACATTTTTATTCACAAGAAAAAAATTATTTTTTTCATGAAACTAACACGAACATTTTTCTCACGCATGATTCTATCACGCGTGTAAAAAATTTTCAGAATATTTTTTTCACTGCATTGGTGTTGGTGTGTATATGAGAGTCGGCTGTGTGTCGTATTCTCGTGCGCGGCTGCGGCTCGGCCAGGCACACTGAGCTGACAAACGGGGGTGGAAAATTTTAAGACGCGGATGCCTGTGCCTGAGGGCCATAACAATTCCGATCGGCTGCGTTCTGACCAATCAAGGAGCTGTCAGGAACAGCACTTTTCTGCGGTCTTCTCTAATATCCATTTTTAGGCACAGTTTACGACTTTTTACTTTATCAGCAATGGAGTGCCTGTCCCTTTTATATGAGGGTCATAAAAATTCGAGATCCGCTGTTTTTGCAATGACCTGCCAACCATCAATGGGCTGCGAATCAAAATAGGTACGAGCTTACCCTTTTAAAAAAGGGATAAATGCAAAATGGATATTAGCAGAGACATCTCCAAAGTACAGCTCATTGATTGGTCAGAACGCAGCCGATCGGAATTTTTATGGCCCTCAGGCACAGGCACTCGCGTCTTAAAATTTCCACCCCCGTTTGTCAGCTCAGTGTGCCTGGCCGAGCCGCAGCCGCGCACGAGAATACGACACGCGTGTGAGAAATTTTGTGAACAAAATTTGCTTTCATTTTTTTTACAGAAGGCTGCTAAAATTTCTCACAAACGTGATAGAATCATGCGTGAGAAAAATGTTCGTGTTAGTTTCATGAAAAAAATAATTTTTTTCTTGTGAAAAAAAATGTTATTTACACGTGTGAAAATAAAAAATTTTTTACACACTGTATTTTTTCTTTGTGTTAATTTTTCTCGTGTTAAGAAAAAAGAGATATATATATCCTTTTATATAAAAAATTGTATCTAAATTAATATCTAAAATATATCTAAAATACCTAAAATACATAAAATAAGACCTATTGAAAAGAATTGGTTTACTCACCGAATAATCCCACAGATGAACTTGAAAAAAACACTGACCTTCTTTCACTTTCACCTTTCACGTGTGACACTTTTAACAAAGTAAGCAAAGCAAAATATAAGAAGCCAATATAAAGGCATATTAATCCACACGCAATGAAAAGCAAAAACAAAAACTAAGCTCACACTCGTGTTTCTTTTACATTTAATGTGTAAGAGCGCCAAGCAAAGAGAGATTCTAATAAGAAAAGAGAAGAAGTTGCAAGCCTTCGCATGCTAACGGAATGCGATTCCTTTATTTTCTAATTAGCTCCTCTCTTTGCTTTGCGCTCAGTAAAGATCTAACATACATATGTGCTGTCTTCATTTGTTTCCATGCATTTGCACAGTGAAACATATTTATAACGAAAATCTTTTAATAAATATGAATTAAGTAAACCACTTTTGAATCCTCATAAAATATCAAAATAACAAAGCTTGGGAGCAATGTAATAGTTTTTAATTTTTATTTTTGCGTTTTAAAGTATGCTAGTATCGAACGAATTAACTATAGCGATGTTTGCCTGTACCTGATTGTTTTGATCTGTGCTTGGCGCTTAGTAAGCGGCCGTTTGTTTTGGTTTTTATATCCTAACTGCACGTGATCGTCGCTCTGCGTTAAATTGTAACTGCTTATTCGAAACATATGAATTGTTTGGCACAAATCAATATGTTTAATTTTTTTGATGCAAGCAAATGCTAGCTAAGTATCTAAATGTTAAAGTTCCTGGAATATAAGTAAGAAAAAAATAGTACCAAATTTCACATTTAACAATTTTCATTTTCTTTCATTTTTATTTAAACTAACTGTCACTTAAAATTAATTAAATTAAGTTATAATATTAAGTGCAGCCATAGCGCCGGATGGCGTTGCTCCTCCGGATGGCTGTGGCTGTTGAGCTTGGCATGGCCAAGTTGCTGGGCCAGGTTGGCGGTGCTGATGTGGGGGTGGTGGTGCCACAACCTGAAGCAAACCAGGTTCCCGTTGTGGTGGCGGTTGTTGTTGTTGTTGCCACTGGCCAGGCTGTGGTTGTTGGTGCCACTGGCCAGGCTGTGGTTGTTGGTGCCACTGGCCAGGCTGTGGTTGTTGTTTCCACTGGCCAGGCTGTGGTTGTTGTTGCCACTGGCCAGGCTGTGGTTGCTGTTGCCACTGGCCAGGCTGTGGTTATTGTTGCCACTGGCCAGGCTGTGGTTGTTGGTGCCACTGGCCAGGCTGTGGTTGTTGTTGCCACTGGCCAGGCTGTGGTTGCTGTTGCCACTGGCCAGGCTGTGGTTATTGTTGCCACTGGCCAGGCTGTGGTTGTTGGTGCCACTGGCCAGGCTGTGGTTGTTGTTGCCACTGGACGGGCTGTGGTTGTTGTTGCCACTGGCCAGGCTGTGGTTGCTGTTGCCACTGGCCAGGCTGTGGTTATTGTTGCCACTGGCCAGGCTGTGGTTGTTGTTGCCACTGGACGGGCTGCTGTTGTGGCTGCCACTGGCTTGGCTGCCAGTGACCAGCCGGCCAAAGTTGTGGCATTCTCGCCTCCATATAATTAAGTTGTTGTTGTTGTTGTTTAGATTTGTCAACTTCTTTTTTTTAATTTATTTATGTCTTGTTGTTGTTTTTTTTAATTGTTGTTGCAATTTTTGTATATGTATATGTTTGTTTTTCAATAGTAAATTATGTTTTTTTAGTTGTTGTGATTGTTGCTTTAATTGTTGTTGTTGCCGAAACAACAAATCCTTACGTCCACCTCTGCCTGGATTCATTGCGCTTTTAAAATGAGCTCGCCCATGCCCATGGTTATACATTTCCTTAAGCTTGTGATCGACGAAACATTTTTAAATAATTCTCTTCTACTTATGCTCTCTGTGCTTTGCTCCATGCGTTCGCTCTAAGATTTCTGTTGTTTTCTAATTTTTATACTCTGTACCAGAGTTACAAAGAGTATATAAAGCTTGTGCAAAAGCATGTAACAGCGAAAAGGAAGCATCTCCGACCCCATTAGGTATATACATTCTTGATCAGCATCAAAAGTCGAATCGAAATAGCCTTGTCCGTGCGTCCCCATACAAACTTTTCCGAGAGTTTTCCGACCCAATAGGTAAGTTTTCCAACATCGGAAAATAACATCTCAATTTATATCACTTACTTTCCTTACAAACCGAATTTCAAGTCAATCGGATGAATTATACTTATTTAGCATGCAGAATTTTCCGGGAGTTTTCCGACCTAACGGTCAAATTTTCCAACATCGGAAAATGACATCTCAATTTATATCACTTAACTATCCTTACAAACCGAATTTCAAGTCAATCGGGTGAAAAATAGGTTTTTGCACATCAAATTTTCCGGGAATTTTCCTTGTGGGCGAATTTTCCGAAATCGGGAAAACACGTGGTCTAATTATTTCGCATACTTTACAAACCGAGTTTTAAGTCATTCAGATCAAAAATAAAATTTTCCCCATACAAACTTTTCCGACGCTTTTCCTGCTTTTCCGGGTGGAAATTTCCAAAACCCCGCCTTAGTACGCACTTTCACCACATAAGCAAACTTCTGTCAAAATTTCAGCCTTCTATCTCTTATGGTTTGGGCTGAACGACGGTCACCAGTCAGTCAGTCAGTCAGTCAGGTTGAACAACTTTATATATATAGATATATAAATATTGTAGCAAAACAAAACATCACTAATAATTCATATCCCTATATATATCGCTTAATATTCGGTTTTTTATACCCTTGCAGAGGGTATATTGAAATTGTGCTGATTTTTGTAACGCATAGAAGGAAGCATTTCCGACCACATAAAGTATATATATTCTTGATCAGCATGACGAGCTGAGTCGATATAGCCATGTCCGTCTGTTTCTATGCTATCTCTTCCGTCAGTTTTAAAGCTATCGCCACCAAACTTTGCACGAAGTCTTCTGGTTCAAATACACATTTCTCGGAACTGGCCGGATCGGATGACTATAACATATAGCTGACATAGGAACGATCGGTCGAAAAACTAGTTCTAGTGAGAAGAACATTTTCGTTTTTAATGCAAACGTCTCCAAACTCCGTATTTACTAGTTGTTAATGCTTCTGCATAGTTCTGCGAAATTTGGTCGAGATCGGACATCTATATGGAATAGCTGTCATACAAAAGTAGAGGCAGAAAAGTAGTCTTATTGGGAAAAACTTGTTTGTTATCAGTGGACATGTCCTTTAAATTAGTTAAAAACGTGCTGCAAGGGTATACAAACTTTGGCCGAGCCGAAGTTAACTTTCCTCTATTTTTTTTTATTATGATTTGGATGTAACGACTCTTTTTTAAATTTTGTTAGTCTTTATTTGTTCGAAAAAATATTTAATGTAATTTATGCCAATATGTATTCGACGCAGAATTTAATTGACCCAAATAAGGCGTCGTGCAGAGGGGCCCGTGGCCAGTGTGTGGAGATCGATAAATTGATCGAAAATTGTTAAGATTCAGTGCCGCAAGAAGGTTAAAGAAGTCGAGTTGCTGGTTTGCAGGCTTAAACGGGGCAGGAAATATATAATTCATTTATTTGACACTACTTCATTTAACATAACGCTTTAGGTTATTTACATGTCCATGTGTGCATTTCATTCTGTGAGCTTACATATTAAGGGTATTCATACTCATGTTATACGTAATATGGATTGCATATTTAACACTCCTCTTCAAAACATATTACTCAAAAATTCAAATCAGGTACAATAGTATTCAATAAATAAATGTTCAAACCTAATGACTGGGTACATCTTTCATGATTAATTTTACATAAGTTTTTGGTCAATAGATCTGCACTCATTTGATCAGTAGGACAATATTTTAAATCAATTAAATTTCTGCTATAGATTTCTCGAACATAATGATAGCGGATATTTATGTGTTTACTACGAGCTTTGTAATCTGGGTTCTTTACTAAATTCATATCACTCAAATTATCTCCATAAATTACAATAGATTTTTTGTTAATATACAATTTCATTTCATTCAAGACTTTTCTAATACATACTGATTCAGTTGCCGCTTGGGATAGTCCCATATATTCAGCTTCGGTGCTGCTCAATGCTACGGACGTCTGCTTCTTACTTTCCCAGGAAAAGGCGCTGCCACCCAGGATGAATGCATGACCAGTGTATGATTTCCGGTCGCTGGCGTCGCCTCCCCAATCGGCATCGACGTATCCATACACCATCTCTCCAGTTTTCTGATACTTGAGTTTGAAGTCCAGCGTCGTGCTCAAATATCGCAGTACTTGATTTGCTGCTGCCAAGTGCTCGCTGTGTGGGTTTGTGTTGTGTTGTGAAAGCTTACACACTGAATGTAGAATGTCTGGTCTAGTCGTAATCGCAACGTACATAAGCGATCCCACAAGCGATTGATAGTCCACCTGATCCACCAAGTTGCATGATTGGCTCTCACACATTGTTTTGAAGCCTGGTACCAACGGCACTGGTGCGGTACGACACTCGACCAAGCCATACTTCTCCAAGAGCTCCAACAGATGTTGCTTCTGATTAACCAATATAGCGCCTGTTAATCCCTCTCGCTCAATGTTCATGCCAAGAAATTGATGGATTGGCCCTTTGTCGACGACCTGAAATGTACTCGAAATTTCTTGTTGTGTTGATCATTAAGTCATCTACGTAAACTGCTATTATGTTGATTTTGCCATGTTTGTGTCGTGTATATAAACACGGTTCGCTTTCGCATGGTTGAAATTCCATTTGCAGCAAGATTTCGTTTAGCTTGATGTTCCACATCGTACCAGATTGTTTGAGCGCATACAAAGATTTCTTGAGCCTCAAAACTTTGCCATCATGATGATCGAACTTCTCAGGCTGCTTCATGTATATCACTTCAGTTAGTTCTCCATTTAGATACGCTGTTGAAACATCTAGTTGGTGCCAGCACCATCCTGGTTGTTGCGTATCTGACGACAGGGGAAAAGTTTTCGTCATAGTTGACTCCATACTTCTGGCCGCATCCCTTGGCTACCAGCCTAGCCTTGTAACGTTCGACATCACCGGTGGAACTCTTCTTAATTGCGTACACCCAACGACATCCAATTGCAGTTTGTCCAGAAGGCAATTCCGTTAGCTCCCATGTCCCCGTCCTAATAAGGGCGTCGAACTCCTCTTGCATCGCGGACCACAATTCAGCACTTTGGTCACTAGTCAATGCTTCTTGTACAGGTACCTTCTGCTCACAAGCTAGCATGTTTGCATATTGTATTCTTGGCTTCTCGCGTAGTCCAGTTCTTATCAGTTTTGGTCTTTCTCTTCCATGATGTTCTTTATTAGTTCGTTTGTTTTCGTTCTCAATGATTTGTTCATGTTCATCTTCGAACAAACTGTAAGCTTTGCTTGTGCTAGAATATCCTGACTATTATTAATTCTCTCCCCTTTGGTCGAAATTTCTTATGATCCGATTTATTTAATGCAATAATTTTGCAGGTGACTCACCGTAGGTTTTTTACCATACCAAACCTCATAGGGCGTCATATCAGCTACCGCTGATGTTGGTGATCGGTTCCTGAGATATGCAGCAGTGTAGACTGCCTCGGTCCAAAATTTCTCCGTCAATCCAGCGCTTACTATCATGCTGCAAGCCATTTCAACTAATGTGCGGATCATTCTTTCCGCCACACCATTTTGCTGGGGAGTGTGGGGTACTGAGAGCTGCCTGACAATTCCATTTCTGTTCAAATATTCGTCAAACGCATTATTGAAATATTCTGTGCCATTATCCGATCGCAAAATCTTAATTTTTTGTCCAGTTTGACGCTCAACCATTTGTTTGAAGCAATTAAAAACATTAATTACTTCGGATTTGTGTTTAATAATATAAACGATTACGAATTGGGATTTGTCGTCTATTTGAACCGCCAATATTGATAGAGAGAGAGACTCTTATGAGTGTTTAACGTGTTTTTATTGTGCTCCGCAACAAATAATTAATTGCGTCTTTTAACGCGCCTATTATTCCACAATTTAACATAAACAATTTTATTAGTATTGCCCACTATTTTCAGTTGAGCATCTTCACATCGTTAAATTAACAATATTTTAAAATTGAGGCTTCTGTGCTGTGTATTTTGTTGGTGGTTTTGTTTTGCTTGCTTAGCAGCTCTCCCCTTTACACAGGTTTGTGTGTGCGTTCGCTTGTGCTTTTTTTTTTCTTTTTGTGCTTAACTCCCACTCAGCTTTGTTGTTGCTCCGCTCTCAAAGCTAAGAACGCTTGCCACCTAACTGCGCTCTGTGGGTGTTTTTGTTTTTGTCTTTGTGATTTTTCGATACGCGCTTTGATAAGCTTACTTTTTTGTTTTAAGTCCCTCTGGTAACTTTGGAGCATTATGTCGTGCTGCAAAAAGACCTACACATTTAAGAATGCAAGTGAGTCGGAGCAACTTCGGTTTGTTACGTGCAGGTTGTGCGACAATTGTATGCATATAAAATGTGCTGGGCTAAGTGGACGTGATCTGGACAAAGTTTACTCGCCTAAAAAGGATTGTGGTGCTTTGTGCTGGTTATGCCCTTTGTGCACTAAAAAACAATTAAATTTCTCGCGGATGTTCATCGACGTGAAAAATAAATTCGACAAAATGCACAAACTAACTAAGCATCTCGCAAGCGAGTTTCTCGCCAGTTCCGAGATGCTTAGTGAGTATAAGTTCGAGTCACCACCCCCGCGTCGGTTGGAGCCTCAATTTTTAGATGTGCCACCACCCGTGTCTGGCAACTCGAACCAATCTTCCCCCAATTGTACTGAAAGGTCTCCTACTATTTCATTGTCTGTCTCACCAGGCAATATGCTTGATTTGTCTCCTTTCCCCTCCCCGAATCATGCTGTTGGAAATCTTTCAGATAATCCTTCTTCTGTCCGTAGATTCGAGCAGTCCCCAATAGCGTCGCCTGAACCTGTGGGCAGTGCTTCCGTCTCTGTTCCTATTCCTCCTCAACCTCCTCTATTTTCCGTGATAGCACCGCGTAAGCAAGTATTTGTGTCTAGGTTTTCTCCGGAAACTACTTGCGAGTCAATTGCAGCATACATTGCAAGCAAATGCTCAGCAAGTGTTTCCATTTCAAAGTTTAGTTTTGCACAACCCCGTGATATAGCTTCGTTTAAGTTAAGTGTTCCGTCTGAATCATTTCCAATCATATGTGACCCAGCATTCTGGTTGCCAGATATGATTGTGCATGAGTTCAGGCAAAAATCCAATGAGGCCGATGCCAGTCAACTTGCCCTCATTTAGTTCACCCTCACGTGTAGCGTCTAATAGGGTTTAAAAAAACTAGTTCCGTCCGTCTGTCCTCTTATTGCCTATCAAAACGTTAGGGGCCTTTTATCTAAGCTCCATACGTTATTTTTGAATAGTGCATCTTTTGAATTTGACATGGTTGCATTTTCTGAGACTTGGTTAAAATTCTCAATTTCTGATTGTGAAATCTTGTCAAATGATTTTTTTATCTATCGACATGATCGACCAGATCGGAAAGGTGGTGGTGTACAGATCGCAGCTAAGACCAGAAATAGTTCCGAGCTGATAATTGTTTATAAGCCTGTGGGTGTTGAATTTGTTGCCGTAAAGGTAACTTTTCCATTATTTTTTTATTTATTACTTGTTATATACCACCTTCGTCCGATATAGAAATTTATATGCACCTTGTAGCCTGCATTAAAGATGTTTTAGCCCACTTACGGGACATTGACACACTGGTTGTTGTAGCTGATTTTAACTTGCCTAACATCACATAGTCAAATCCTAATGGGTCGACTTACCTTGTACCATCAGTACAGCATGATTTTTAAGATTGTCTGCTTGACATGTCTATTTTTCAAATTAATCCTGTACAAAACAATTTAGTTAAATTGTTAGATCTTATTTTTGTAACTGATAGCACCAATGCCAGTGTCTCTAGGTCTCCCCCTCTATCACTACCCGAAGATTTTTACCATCCTACACTGGAAGTCTCGCTTTCAGTATTTGGACCTGCCCCTTCAAATTCCAAAATCCCCAATATACCTCGTCGTTGCTTCCGTAAAGGAAACTTCACTTTGCTAAGTCAACTCATTTGTGCAACAGACTGGTCTCCATTGTACAATGCGGTTGATTTAGATTTTGCTATTACCTTTTTCTACGAGTCTTTTAATTCTCTCTTAGATATCTGCATTCCCAATAGCGTCGCTTCCACCGAGTCACTAAATCCCCCTTGGTTCTGTCCTAGATTATCTAATTTGAAAAATATTAAATCTAGATGCTTTAAAAAGTATAAACGTACTGGTTCTGCGAATAATTTTTCTAAATATTCAATAGCAAAACCTAACTTTACACTTTTTAACTCCGAGTGCTATTACAATTATCTTGCTCGGTGCAAAATTCAGATTCGCACAGGATCCAAAACAATTCTTTAGATTTGTGAACTCTACGCGTAGATTTCTTCTCTTCTCAAAAGAGTGTTCTAGTTCTTTATGCAAAGAACCGTTTGCTTAAGCTTTGCAATCTATCACTCAATTCGTCTGTCTTTCCATCTCTTTGGAAACAGTCTTTTACTGTTCCTCTCCCATTAAAAGGGTGGGAAATCGGATATTTCAAATTACAAAAGCATTGCTATGCTTTCCGCCATTCCAAATTGTTCGAAGAATTATAACCTCCACATTGCAGCATAGTTGTCGATCTCATGTTGTCACCTTTCCAGCATGGTTTCATAAAGCGTCGGTCAGCAACGACAAATTTGCTCGAATTTACTTCGTTAGTTAATGATGGATTCCTTGTGAAAAGGCAAACTGATGTCATTTACACCGACTTTAGCAAAGCCTTTGACTCTGTCAACTATGATCTTCTCCTCTTTAAGCTCGATCGATTAGGATTTCCCTCCTCCTTTCTGCTTTGGGCCTCGTCCTATCTAAAAGATAGAACTCAAAAAGTTATGATTCGTTCTAACACTTCAAAACCTGTGGCTGTAACCACTGGTGTACCTTAAGGTAGCCACCTGGGTCCTCTGTTCTTCACTCTATTTATTAATGATCTCCCTACAATATTATCATATTCTCGGATACTCATGTATGCAGATGACGTTAAACTTATTTTATCTTTCAACAACCCGATTCATTCTATTGGATTGCAAGATGATCTTAACTCCTTGCAGTCTTGGTGCTTGGTAAATCACTTGCACCTGAATTGCTCCAAGTGCATGTTTATGGCTTTCCATCCATGCATACCATTTCTAGTTTCCTATACGATTGGTAATGAACCGTTGCAACGTATTTCGTCTGTCGTTGATCTTGAAATTCTGTTTGACCCCAAATTGAGATTTAATCACCATATCTCCACTATTGTTACCAAAGCGAATGGTGTACTTGGATTCATTAAACGTTGGTCGAAGGAGTTTAATGATCCCTACACCACTAAACTCCTTTATTCTGCTTTAGTCCGTCCCGTGCTAGAATACTGTTCATCCGTATGGTGTCCACAGTATAAAAAGCATGTTGATCGTATTGAATCAGTTCAGAAACAATTTTTGCTTTTTGCCCTTCGTGGCCTAAATTGGGACCCTAACCTCCGTTTGCCATCGTACTCCAGAAGACTCTTGCTAATAGACCTTCCTTCGCTAGCTAACCGTAGAACAGTCTTAGGTGTTTCATTTCTTCACAAGTTAATTATCGGTGATGTAGATTCTTCTGAACTCTTACGTCGCCTTAACTTCTTTGTTCATTCTAGGCCAACCAGAAACTTCTTTCCTTTAATCTTGCCTAGATGCACAACTGAGCTGTTGCTCCGCTATCTAAATTATGCCGCACATAATCGATTTCGGGTTAAGGCCTGTTCCCAGGACAGCGGAAAATACATTTTTATGACGAACTCCATATAAAAAAAAACAGCAGCGAAAAGTTTCCGCCGCTGCTTTTATTTTCTATGTTCCGAGGAAGCAAAAAAAAAAACCCAACATGACATATCGATAGCGCTTTGGATCGTGAGTGGACTGTAAAACAGCTGTTGCCAGAAACAAAATAAAGCGCAGTCAATTATTTTATCGTCAAAAATGGAAACAACGGAGGGAAAAAAGGAGGAGCGGAAAAGGAAGCGAACTGAAAGTTTCAACCGCGAGGACAAAGTTGCTCTAATAAAGGCAGTTGAGCTCCGACCTTGTTTGTGGGATATCACAGATAAAACACACTTTGACCACATAAAAATGAAGAGTGCGTGGAAAAGTTTTTTGAAAACGAAAAACAGCTGAACACTAATGTGGCCGTTTCTTTATTTTGCCATTTTAGCTTATATATGGCCATACTAAAAATTTATGTGGATGCTATGTTAATAAATTGCAATTTCGCGTCCTAAAATTTCCGCGGTCCTGGGAACAGGCCTTTATATGTCAAGACTAAAACGATCTTTATCACCTCCTCTCAACATATCTCTCTCTCTTCTCCTTAAAAACGTCCCTTTACACTTATCTCCGTGAAAATCTCTGACCACTCCCAGCTTTGAATAGGGGCATAGCTTGCCGGACTGGCTAATAAATCTTCCCCCACCGGGTCAGAGATTTTTCGGTTATCCTTTTAGATTTATTTTAATATATTTTTAATTTGTGATTTTCTATTTTTGGTCACTCTTCCATTTTATCTTTAATTATAGTTCTATGCCTATATTCCTCTCTGTATTTGTAAAACTGCATTTTCTTATTCTTTTTTTCTTACCTCTTCACATCTCTTCAGGTCTGTTCCGGGCTTCACATAATTTATTTAACTTCAAATGAAATTAAAATCGAACGATTTTGTGTTCGCTGTTCTGGTATTCGACTTGCAATTTGACTGTTTCAGTTCTAAATTGTTTTTCTTTTAACAACTCGCCGAATTTAATCAGTTTGATGAAACAATCAAAATATAAACTCTGCAAAAATCAATAGTGCTTTAATATAGCTGTTTAATATCTAATTTAATTTGTCGGCAGATTGCCGACAGAACAAACGCCGACGCTGCTACTTGCAATCTCGGCATCGAGGGGGATCCAATTGTGAAGTGGCACAGCTTCTGTGACTAAGCAGAAACTGTTTGATTTAGGCCCGACAATTGGACCTGGATTGTTTGGAAAGGCAATTGGATCATGTTGGAGAGTCGCTCGGTTATAAAAGTTCCTTCTGAAGCCGAGTCAATAAGAGCGCGTGCTCTATAGTTTGTGCCCGAATGGCAGATGTTTATAAGTGCCGAACCAAGCAGTACACCTTGTGTGTTTGGGGCAAAATAATTTTGGAGGTTTGTAGTTTGACTTGAAGAAGTGGACTGTTTGTGTGGAGAAGGAGTTGCGGAAGAGGACACACCTGAGGGGCCGCCTCGATGCAAAAGCGTATTGTGACTGCAATTGCACGTGAAACAATGATGTGCACTAGTACATTTTTTAAGCTGGTGGCCTTTTGCAAAACAATTAAGACACAACCTTTGTTTTTTAGTGTACGTTACTCTCTCGTTAATGGACATTTAGAGAAATCGTAAGAAGAGGCGTACAGGATGATTCTCTTTCGAACAAAGGCTGCATGTATGTTGATTTATACTGACCTTTGTTTCGAAAGAATTGGCCTTGCTGGTTAGAGGATCTTTACGAGCAGACTTATGTTGGAACTGCGTGCTTGTACTCGGTCTTACGTCTTCAATTGCCTCTAATGTTCGATATCGTTCAAGAAGAAAGGAGTTAATTTCAAGCCATGCTGGAATATCTGTCTTCCTTTGAAGCGGAAGACTGCACCCTCTAGGTACATAGCTAGTCGGTGGAGGACTATTTTGAGCAGTAGGATTTTCGATTTGCTCACTGAAATAAGCTACCCCTCGCTCGTACACAGCGTAGCAGTAGTCATACTTAGCCTGCATGGTCGGACTATCAGTGTTTTTAGGATCCTGATTAAGTAATCTAGAACACCGCTCATACTCCTGCTTGACATTTTCCCATAAAGTGCGGATTTCGTCCCTCCGGATCTGCCAAGCGTACAGCGAAACGCCAGAACTGGAAATTTCATTGGTTCTGGCTTCAAATTGAGTGAGCCAGTCAGCTACTGCTATAAAATCATTCAATGCCATTTTAGATTTATTGGAAAACGCTTGCTCTTCGGAACGAGTGACGCGCTTGCTACTGGTCTGTATACTGGGAATTTTTCCTAACTCTTTTGCCTTTTCACCCTTAACTGGATTTTTTAACAGTGGAATCGAAAGCGATCCTGATCTTCGGTGCGAAATGGATGGTACTGAAAGTCTCTTCTTGCTGTCTTTTTCAATATCACTTGGCATAATATGCTCTCAAGCGGCCAGAAAAAAAGATATGGAGTGTTAGGCAAATAGAGACAGACACGGAACTAATTTAGCGAAAAACGGAAATGACCAGAAAACGACACTTTGAAGACAAATAACAATTATTTGATTTTATTTTATTTAAACTTAATAGTTTCCCGTTTAACAACAATCTGAATATATTCTGGTTTATTTTAGCGGAGCGGTGGAAATGGAACACAAATATTTTAATGTGTGACTTTTTTATGGAACTGCATCTTTTCTAGAGGCAATCCAGCTGGATCAGCCCATCTCGAAGGGGGGATCTTTCCCTGCCCGCAGTCCACACAATCATCGACATCAACTACCTCTCATCATTAAACAAAACACAAACAAACGAAAGCGGCAAAATCAAAACCAACAGCTAGCACTAAACAACAAAAAAAACAACGACATGGAATCTCAAACTGGTGACATCGATGGAACCGTCACCGCGCTCTCACCCATCCTGTGATGTTCACAAATCTATCTCTCGAGAACACCACACAATACAATCGGCTTAGATTGGGCTAATCCTGGCTAGGGTTCGCATCCTCCCTTCCCGTGCAAAGAATTTTATCACTTCATCATATTCGATTTAACAAACCATTTTTAATCCAAAATTTTAAGCAGGGAACATGCTAAGTAGGACTAAATTTATCCTTATAACAAAATAATTTATCCTAACAAATAACAACGGTAAGAATTGATTTGTAATATTATTCCTACTTTTCTTTGCTCCTAGTGAAATCCGCACCACAGATCAAGGAAGCTCCTTGTTGGTAATGACGGTGGGAATCTTCCCGTTGGGTGAGTGCTTTTAGTTCTTCAATGTACCCTTTGTTTTATATCTGAATACGTATTTTTTTTTCTTTTTGTTTTGGGCGCGAGCACTCCTACCTATCCTATCGAAGCTCCAAAGGGACGGTTAAAGGGGCACGTAATTAATAATAAGGATCAATAATGAAATTTAGAGGTCACCTTGACAGGAGCTAGATACTCTTCCGTTTCGGAGGAAGCTATCCTGGACACCGAGTACGAACGACACGGGGACAATTACAACGTAAGAAAAATCGATTTGTAAATAATTAAAATGACGTTTGAAGTAATAAATAATAAATATGAATAAATATAACATAAAATAAATAAATAATTAATTATTGCAAAATTTATTATGGCTGAACAGGAGGCAGCGATATGTCTGGCCAAAATGACAGATGAGTACAAATGGTCTGAGTACTGTGGTCTTCTCGCAAAGCTGCTGAAGAGGCGCCACCTCAGTGTGGTTCAGCTCGGAGGCTAATGTAGCATATCACCACGGCACAACTTGATAATATGGGCTAAGGAAGTGACGAGTTCGTCTCGAACTCCCACAGCTTCAGGAACCTATATTGCTCCTATATTCGTTTTTTTGAATATTTTTTGCATGTCTCGTACAGACTCGACCTGAAGAGTTGGAGAATTAATACTCCAGAATGAAAAGAAGTACTTTTGAAAAGGAAATCGACAATCCACAACTGGCAGCTGAAATAACAGGTATTGATGAAGACATTATAGTCCGGTGTTCAACATTGCTGCAGTGTTTGGCATCAGGCTACAAAATCAATGTGGAAAAATTTGGAAAATATGCACTTGACACTGCCAGAAAGCTGATTAACTTGTATCCATGGTAATATCTTCCACCATCAGTACACAAAATTTTAGTTCATGCTCCAGATGTAATAAATTATGCACTTGTGCCGATTGGAGAATTATCTGAAGAAGCTGCAGAGTCTAAAAATTAAACATTAAACATTAAAATGTTTAGAAGGCAGCACACACGGAAGATTTCTCGGATTACTACAAATACAGATTTAATTAATAGATTGCTTTTGAGCTCAGATCCTTTTATTACTGGCCAAAGAAAGCTCCCACGTTCAAAAAAGTCAGTATTATCAACATCAGCATATGAACGACTGGATGATTTAAATTAAAAATAGTTTGTTATTATTTAATTTTAATTATTTTGTTTTCTTTTGTTATAATTTGTAATTTATTTTCTTATTATTATTATGTTTTTTGTCATTTTCATATAATTTATATATAATTAATACAAACTAGCGGGTTAATGTTTGTGGGCGGATAGGAAACCACGCGCATTTTCTCTCAAAATATTGTTTAGATGTAATAATACTTGAATAAAAAAAACTTAACACCGAAAATAACAAAGCGTTTCAGATTTGGTCCAATATTTTCTATGGTAGCTAAAGGGTATAGCCAATTTTTGCGATATGGCCAATTTTTTTATTATATCATTAAAGTATTTTTCTAGAATTTTGGTGGTAATTTCTTAACGATATAAGTATTTATGGCCGCCGCTTCATACAAGCCCAACCACTGTGCGTTGTTGCTTATAACACGTTATATATAGCGAAGTCTGTTTTGACTTATTAACGTTGTTTCGTTTAACACGTTATAATAAAAGGATATATATATCTTTTTATACCCTGTTCACATTGAAAATGGGAAAAGGGGGATCATGATGTTGTGCGAATGTATGTAACAGGGAGAAGGAAAATTTTCCGACCATATATATATTCCGTATATATATTCTTGATCAGCATGAACAGCCGAGTCGATATAGCCATGTCCGTCTGTCCGTCCGTCCGTCCGTCTGTCCGTCCGTCCGTCCGTCCGTCTGTCTGTCTGTATGAACGCGTCGATCTCAGAGACTATAAGAGATAGAGATTTTTGCACGAAGGTAGGTTTATGCTGTACGCAGATCAATTTTGTTTCAGATTTGGAAAATTCCCACCCGTCCCCCTTTTATCACAAAAAAACCAAGACCTCCTCTAGAAATTCTAGACCTAAACAACCGTCAGATCCACAATTTTTTAGTATGCATCAAGCTAGGCCCAATATCTATCTATTCTGAAAAGTACAATCAGATCGGACAAAAAAACACCGGAGTTATAAGCGAAACAGTTGAGCTGATAAGAGCACCCCCCCTCCAGTTGTTGGCCAGGACTACCAAAAGTGTTGCCTACATTTAGGATGACATTTTGTCACAAAGAAATAAATGAAAACAAATGAACAGGGTATTTTGTGGTCGGGAAACTCGACTACAGCGCCCTCACTTGTTTCTATTCAAATAGTTTATAGACGCTAATAACGTTGTTGCTTATAATTGCCTATTACACGTTATACATAGCGAAGTCTTCTTTGACTTTTTTTAGATTTTAGATATAAATATATCTTCTTTCTATAAAAATAGCGCAATAACGCAAGGTCAACTTTGACCGCAATGTCAATAGAGACTTTAGACATTAATGGCGCGTTGGTGCCTCACCGCGTAGTTCCCATTATTGGCGATGGCGCTTGCCTTTTTAGGGCGATTTCATTCGTTTTATATGACACACACGAATCTGCCAGCTTAATTCGGCAGCAAATAGTAACGCAGGTGGTTCAACAATGGAATCGTTTCAGAGAATATACCTTTAATCCACAAGGTAATAGTTATGGTACCTCAATACTATATCAGAACGAAATGTTGCTACCACAAACTTTTGGTACTACATGTGAAATAATGGCAGCTGCAGAAATATAATATATGCAATTCGCTTAGAAGTCTTTCTCAACAAAGCACTTTACATTGTAAAGTTCAGACTGAGAATCCTTAAATCCACCGCAATGCAGCTAAAAAATTTCAGACTAAGAATCCTCAAATCCAACGCAATGCAGCTAAAAAATTTCAAACTGAAAATCCTGAAATCCACCGCAATGCAACTATGAAATTTCAGACCAACAATCCAGATGTGCACAGAATAGCTGTTAGACGATATGAACAAAATAATCCTAACATTCAAAAAATTAGAGTTTTGCGTCCATGGAAGGTAAAAGCAATGTCTGGCTTTAAGTATGATTCCGAAATGGAATATAATGCAGAAAATGACAATCTCATTGCATTAGGTTCTATGACGTCCAAATGTGAGTTTTGTAATGCTCTTAAATGGAAACTAGAATCAAAAGGCATGTGTTGTAAAAGTGGAAAAGTCCAACTTCCTCCTCTGGGAGTTCCACCTGAGCCGCTTAAAAGTTTAATTTTAGGTAATCATCCCAAACATGTTCATTTTAAGGACCACATTAGGAAATACAATAGCTGTTTTCAAATGACTTCATTTGGTGGTAAAAAAATTTTAGATGCGGGCTTTAATCATTCATTTAAAAAAAAAGGCCAGGTTTATCATTAAATTGGTAGTATTTTGCCTGAGTCTGGTCATGAGCCAAAATTTCTTCAAATATATTTTGTTGGTGAAGATGAGAAAGAAGCAAATCTGAGGTGCAAAAATATTCGAGATGTGAAACTTGAATTAGTGAAATCACTACAATCAATGTTACACAAGCATAACACATACATTCAAGATTTAAAAAGTGCTCTTGAAAAAGTTCCAGCAAATAACAAGGACTTTAAACTGATTATTAGAGCTGACAAAAAACCAGTAAGCGCCCATCGAGGTCAATTTAATGCACATACTGTAAGTGAGGTTGCGTTGTTGATAGGTGGGCAGCAATTTGAAAAGAGAGATATAGTTATTGAAAAGCGTAATAATTTGAAGTATCGGGTCTCGGAATTGCACCAATCTTATGATGCTTTGCAATATCCACTCCTATTTTGCCGAGGTGAAGACGGATATTGCATTACAATACCTCAAATTGATGCTCTTAAAAACACGGAGTTAAAAACAACTGTGTCAGCATCAAGCTTTTATAGCTATAGAATCATGAATCGGCAATCAGAAATGAATCATTTATTTTACTTTCGATCTCTTTTTAGCCAATTCTTGGTCGATATGTATGCCAAGATTGAAACAGAAAGGCAAAATTTTCTTCGAAATAGCCGAGCAAAACTTAGTGCAGAAGAATATATACATCTTAAAGATGCAATAGGAAGACAAGATACGGATATTGCTCAACTTGGAAGAATGGTCATTCTTCCAACTTCATTTACCGGCTCGCCACGATATATGCATGAAAAAACTCAGAATGCCATGACATATGTTCGTCATTACGATCGTCCGGATCTTTTTATAACATTTACTTGCAATCCTAAATGGAAAAATATTACAGATTTGTTATTACCTGAGGAAAAGACTCACGATCGCCATGACATTATTGCTAGAGTTTTTCACTTAAAAGTTAAAGCAATAATGGCATTATTAGACAAAGGTGAATTATTTGGAAAATTACAATGCTTTATGTACTCCGTAGAGTGGCAGAAGCGTGGTTTGCCACATGTTCACATTCTACTTTGGTTAGTTAAATCAATTATGCCAGATCAAATTGATTCAATTATTTGTGCAGAAATACCTGATCCTGAAAATTATCCTGTTCTATACGACATTGTTAAAGCTAATATGATACATGGTCCTTGCGGTCCACTTAACTTTAAATCGCCATGTATGGATGATGGTAAATGCACCAAAAAGTTTCCTCGACCTTTTCTCAAGGAAACTATCACAGGAAATGACAGCTATCCTCAGTACCGACGAAGGGCCCCTAATGATGGTGGTTTTATCGTAGAACATAATGGTAATATCATAGATAACCGGTGGATTGTACCTTATAACAAGGTGCTTTCACGAACATTTCAAGCTCACATAAATATTGAGTACTGCAGCTCTGTAAAGAGTATCAAATACATATGCAAATATGTAAATAAGGGCAGTGATCAAGCATCATTTGCACTCGAAAATCAAAAAGACGAGATTAAAATGTATGAAAGTGGTAGATACATAAGCAGTTCAGAAGCCGTGTGGAGAATTCTTGCGTTTCCTATACATGAAAGGTTTCCGACTGTTTTCCAATTGGCTGTGCACTTAGAAAATGGCCAGAGAGTTGTGTTTGACCCAAGCGATCAAAACCAATTACAGAGAAATCTCATGAACCCACCCAAAACAACATTAATAGCATTTTTTGAGTTATGCAAAACAGATGATTTTGCGAAAACTCTACTATATGTTGAAGTACCCTCTAATTTAACATGGAATAAGAATAAATTTGGGAGAAGAAAGCGCGGAGTTGATGTGGTCAATTTTCCTGGGGTTAAGAAAGATCATGCTTTGGGAAGAGTCTACACAGTCCACCCTAATAACACTGAATGTTATTACTTAAGACTTTTACTCCATGAGGTACGAGGACCAACCTCATTTGTATACCTTAAAACTGTTAATGGTGTTGAATATAGCACATTGCAATTGGCGTGTAAAGCTTTGGGGTTACTTGAAGATGACAGTCATTGGGAGTTTACTATGGCAGAAGCTGCACTTTGTAATGCTCCATTTAAGTTACGCGAACTTTTTGCAATAATGTTAGTATTTTGTCAATTATCTGATGCGTTAAATTTATGGATTAATCATAAAGAAGCCTCTCGGAAGACATTATACACAGTATTAAACAGAAATCAGATGGTAATATTGACCATCTAATGGATAAAGTTTTTAACGACTGTCTGTGCCATTTTGAAGACATAGTAATGCCTTTGGGAGGAAAATGCTTTACAGTTTATGGACTGCCGAAGCCCAGTAGATCTGATACAGAGCTACTGAATAGAGATTATATCAGAGAAATTAGTTATAATATCAATAATTTGAGAGAAATTGTTAATAGTGGTGAGAGCTCGCTCACTGATGAGCAAAAAAATGTTTACAGTAAAATGTTGGAAAGCACTGCTGCGGAAAGAGGCGAAATATTCTTTTTAGATGCACCTGGTGGTACAGGAAAAACATTTTTACTAAATTTATTATTAGCTAAAGTTCGGCTAAATCAGGAAATAGCCTTGGCTGTGGCTTCTTCTGGTATAGCTGCCACATTACTCAATGGAGGTAGGACAGCACATTCTGCATTTAAGCTTCCCTTTAATTTAATAAATGCATAGTTACCTCAGTGTTCCATTTCTAAACAGAGTAATACAGCTAAAGTTCTTAAGGACGGCAAGCTCATTGTTTGGGATGAATGCACCATGGCCCATAAAGGTGGTTTTGAAGAGTTAAATAGAACCCTAAAAGATATTCGTGATAATAACCTTCTAATGGGAGGCATAACAGTTCTTTTAGCTGGAGATTTTTGTCAGACACTTCCAGTAGTAGTTCGAGGTACAAGAGCAGATGAAATCAAATCATGTTTGAAATCATCAGTTTTATGGCCTTCCATTCAAAAATTAGCACTAACTAAAAATATGCGAGTGCATTTGAATTCAGATGCCACTGCTGGAATTTTTGCTCAAACACTATTAAAAATAGGTGACGGAGCTTATCCTTCAGTTGAAGGTAAAATAGTCATTCCATCTTGCTTAGGTACTCTGGTGAAGTCTATCGAGGAGCTTATTGCTAAGATATATCCTGATATTTCCAATATCATGTCTAAGCCACTAGATTGGTTATCAGAACGAGCTATTTTAACAGCCAAAAATTATAGAGCTACTTCTATTAACAACTTACTATTAAAGTCATTGAATAGCGAAGCAGTTCAATATAAATCCATCGACTCTGTTGTAGAGGTTGAAGATGCAGTTCACTATCCAGTCAAAGTATTAAATGAGCTAAAGTCAGCAGGACTTCCACCACATAATCTAATTCTTAAAGTGGGAGCACCAGTTATGTTACTCCGCAATCTGAATGCGCCAAAACTATGCAATTGCACAAGATTGCAAGTCATTGCTCTTTACAAAAATGTTATTGAAGCAACAATATTAACTGGCTGTGCAAAAGGAGATACGGTTTTTATACCTAGAATCCCTCTTATAACAACGGACATTCCGATTCAATTTAGGAAACGACAGTTTCCTCTTAAGGTATGTTTTGCCATTACAATAAATAAATCGCAAGGACAGACTTTAAAGTTGGCTGGCCTAGATTTAGATAAGGATTGCTTCTCTCATGGACAGTTTTATGTCGCCTGCTCAAGGGTTAGTTCCTCTATAAGCTTGATGATCTTTGCACCTGATCAAACAACAAAGAACGTTGTTTACAAAGATGTTCTACAATAAAAATAGTGTAGTATTATTATAGTGCTATTTTTATGAAATCTTGATTGTGGATTAGGTCTTTTTTATAAAATCTTAATTGTGGAATGTGGTCTATTGGAGATACCACGTTAAAAAAACGCGCCAAGTCCTCTACCTCTGCTGTGGCGTGGAAATGAGGACTTTAACTTTAAAAATTTAGCTTAAAACAGTGTTCTTAGGATTAAATCAAAATATCTACAAATTTCTGATCTGCTCGACATCGACATCGACGTATAAAACAAGTACAAAACTAAATAAAAATCGTTTCCTTCGAAAAATATACCAGCCGCAGCCGAATGCGAGCGAAGCCGCGGGTATAAGCTAGCATATATATAAATTCCATGAGCCTTACAAAAACACATAAATGTTGTTGGCATTTGCGAAATTTTGGGATGGGGTTTTGTTGCGATAGATAATTAATTAATAGTTGTAGTAGTGATAGAGCGATAATTTTATGAATAGGTGTAAGCTGGTGTGGGTATTTTGGCAAGCAGTGCAAATTGTCAAGCAGTGTCGGATAAGGGGAAATGTAGGATAAAACGGATTTTGATGAAGAGGAGAGTATATATCTATCTTTCTCTTCAAGATCGTAGGCCAGATCGGGAAACGGGGAGGCGGCAGACTGGAGATTAGGCGTCCTTCTCTCACCGGCTGTCATAGAGGGCTCCGGACTTGGCCTTGAAAACGGGCGATGAACCCGGAACAAGAGATTGGGATGCGTAGCGGGATTTGGGACAGTGGAACAAGTTTATATAAGGGACCCCAAAAATTAAAATTAGAGTAGTCCGCAAATCCGAGCAGCAGAAGCAGAATATTTGTGTCTGTGGCAAAAATTTTAAATTTCAAAAACAAATTTCATATATAAAACCGAAAAGTCTATTAACGGTCCTCTTGCGGAAAATTTGTATTAATGTATATTTAGGGATTGAAGAAAAATGTGAGTGAAGCTACATATGTCCATTAGAAGGAAAAGTGAAGAAGTCTACATTTTTTTTCTAGCGTGGCCAGGGCCACAAGACCTTCTTTTTTGTCGATTTTGGGCTGGAGCTAAAAAGGCGCAATTGGGATCGCCATTCGTGAATTGGAGGACCGTTTGATCCGAGCTTCGCTCAGCCAGAAAATTGACCCGTGCCCGTGTGGAAGACGCAAGTCGTTGTCGCCGAAAAATTTTCAAAGTGGGTCCGTTCCTGAAGCTTTGGGAGTCCGAGACGAACTCGTCACTCGTCACTTCCTTAGCCCATATTATCAAGTTGTGCCGTGGTGATATGCTACATTGATAGCCTCCGAGCTGAACCACACTGAGGTGGCGCTTAAAATTCGAAATTTGCTGAAGGCCTCTTCAGCAGCCTTGCGAGAAGACCACAGTACTCAGACCATTTGTACTCATCTGGCATTTTGGCCAGACATATCGCTACCTCCTGTTCAGCCATAATAAATTTTTGCAATAATTACTTATTTATTTATTTTATGTTATATTTATTCATATTTATTATTTATTACTTCAAACGTCATTTTTATTATTTACAAATCGATTTTTCTTACGTTGTAATTGTCTCCGTGTCGTTCGTACTCGGTGTCCAGGATAGCTTCCTTCTAATTGTCGAAACGGAAGAGTATCTAGCTGGTGTCAAGGTGCCCTCTAATTATTGTTATTGATCCTTATTATTAATTTCGTGCCCCTTTAACCGTCCCTTTGGAGCTCCGATAGGATAGGTAGGAGTGTTCGCGCCTAAAACAAAAAGAAACAAGTAAGGGCGCGACTACAAAATACCCTGTTCATTTGTTTTCATTTAATTGTTTTTGAATTTTTGAAGATGAATGGGGTTGTGCTCTTATCAGCTCAATTGTTTCGCTTATAGCTCCTGTGTTTTTTGTTTGATCTGACTGTACTTTTCAGAATAGATAGATTTTGGGCCTAGCTTGATGTACACTAAACCACGAGGCTCTAACTTGAAAATTATGGATCTAACGGATTTTTAGGTCTAAAATTTCAGAGGAGGTCTAGGTTTTTTGGGGATAAAAGGGGGACGGGGTGGAATTTTTCAAATCTGAAACAAACTTGATCTGCGTACAGCATAAATCTACCATCGTGCAAAAATTGGTGGCTCTTTCTCTTATAGTCTCTGAGATCGACGCGTTCATACAGACAGACAGACGGACAGACGGACGGACGGACGGACAGACGGACAGACGGACATGGCTATATCGACTCGGCTGTTCATGCTGATCAAGAATATATATACTTTATGGGGTCGGAAAATTTTCCTTCTTCCTGTTACATACATTCGCACAACTTCATGATCCCCCTTTTCCCATTTTCAATGGGAACAGGGTATAAAAATCCAGTTAAGGGTGACAAGGCAAAAGAGTTAGGAAAAATTCACAGTATACAGACCAGTAGCTCAAAATAGACCTCCACCGGCTATCTATGTACCTAGAGGGTGCAGTCTTACGCCATGCGACATTCCTAGACCTCTTTACGGAGGTATATATAAACAATCTGTGACTTACTCGAGTTGAAAAGTTTTTTCATTTAAATGCCACAACGAATGGAGAGGCAAAGGACATAGTGTCCAAGTCTCCGCTGACGAATGATTAGTTTGAGTCAGCTTGGACGGGTTTGACTGACAGATTTGAAAACAAAAGGCTGTTAATTAACAGCCAACTAAAGATCCTATGCAATCTGCAGTCAATATCAAAAGAATCTGGAGCCGTTCTAAAAAACCTTCAAAGCATCATCCAGGGCTGTTCAACAGCTCTAGAGCAGAGATGGGCATGCACACATATCGTCACACTTTTCACACGCATACAAGCATGCTTACAAGCAATGCTTATAGCGTACGTGTGATTTTGTGCAGTCGGCCGCGGCAGAGCCCTATGCACACGAGGCAGCGTGTGCATAGGGACGTCGCGACGCGCCCATCTCTGCTCTAGAGTTATCCAACATTAACACAGATAATTGGGATTTCCTTCTCGTTTTAATGTGTTCCTCCAAGCTCCCCAAGCTAACACTTTCCATGTGGGAGCAATCGCTTCAAAGGAAAACAGACATTCCGACATGGCATGAAATGAACACCTTTCTTCTTGAACGATATCGAACATTAGAGGCAATTGAAGACGTAAGACCGAGTACAAGCACGCAGTTCCAACATAAGTCTGCTCGTAAAGATCCTCTAACCAGCAAGGCCAATTCTTTCGAAACAAAGGTCAGTATAAATCAACATACATGCAGCCTTTGTTCGAAAGAGAATCATCCTGTACGCCTCTGCTTACCATTTCTCTAAATGTCCATTAACGAGAGAGTAACGTACATTAAACAAGAAAGAAAGTCGGTCAAGCCCGACTATAACATACTCTGTACCAACGAAATTCTACGCTCAACATAAATTTTGATGATGCAACAGCGAACAGTCTCTTGGTCATAGCTCGAAAACCGTTCATCTGATCTTCATCATTCCTTTGGCGGATCGATAAGTTATCCTGATAACTAAATATGTCCAGAAGGAACAAGCAATCTATCTTCAATACTGTGGGAGATATGAGGTTTTTTCCAAATTTCGTTCATACGGACAGACAGACGGACAGATGGACATGACGGACATGACTCGGCTGTTGATGATGATCAAAAATATATATACTTTATAGGGTCGGAGATGCTTCCTTTTGGATGTTACATACTTTTGCAAAAATTATAATACTCTGTGTACCTTCGGTACAGAGTATAAAAACAAAGGTTATGTCTAAATTGCTTTGCAAGAGGCCACCAGCTTAAAAAATGTACTAGTGCACATCATTGTTTCACTTGCAAGGGCCGTCACAATACGCTTTTGCATTGAGGCGGCCCCCCAGGTGTGTCCTGTTCCGCAACTCCTTCTCCACACATACAGTCCACTTCTGCAAGTCAAACTACAAACCTCCAAAATTAATATATCTGCCATTCGGGCACAAGCTATAGGGCACGCGCTCTTATTGACTATAGTTCAGAAGAAACTTTTATAACCGAGCGACTGCCCAACATGAGCCAGTTGCCTTTCCAAACAATCCAGGCCCAGATGTCGGGCCTAAATCAAACAGTTTCTGCTAAGACACAAAAGCTGTGCCACTTCACAATTGGCTCCCCCTCAATTCCGAGACTGCAAGTAGCAGCGTCGGCGTTTGTTCTGCCACAGTTGGCAGGCAATCTGCCGACGTATACAATTCCAATGAGTGCATTAAAAGACATGCCAAAATCTTCAGAGCATAACCCAGCTGATCTGCCCAGTAGAGGGGTATCGTCTAAGGACCTGGTCGACAATAGTCTATGGTGGCACTGACCAGAGTGGTTACAGTATCCACAAGAAGACTGGCCGGCATCAGTGGAAGATGTGCCAGAGACAGAATTGGAAGAACGCACTGTCAAGTCCAATTTTGCTAAGGTTCCAGCGTCAATTGACCTCCTTTAGCGATTCTCTGATTTCGGCAGAATTCTGAGAGTAACAGCATATGCTTTGCGCTTTATCCAGCTCTGCCGAAAGGTTCCAAGAGCAGCGGATAAAAGGCTATCCAGTAGTGAGCTGAAAGATGCTGAACGAAGCCTTATTGTAAGCACTCAGAAGATTCATTTTCCGAACGAGTATCAATGTCTGAGAGAAAAGCGTCCGATACAATCTTCCAGCAACGTTTTGAATTTAAATCCGTTCCTTGATCACTATGGTGTCATGAGAGCATGTGGTCGTGTAAAGGCTTCCACTTCCTTGCAGTATGATGAAATATGAAACGATCCTCATTTTCCAGGCCATTCACGTAAACAGGTGTCGATTACGCAGGTCCGTTCGACATTTAAAAGTTTTACTGGCAGAGCGTGCCATATAACCAAGCGCTATGTGTGCGTTTTCGTATGCTTTAGCACCAAAGCCATCCACTTGGAGGCCACCTCGGACTTAGGTAGGTAGGTAGTTCCGGCTGACCCCAGATGGGGTCACACATAGACCTTAGGGTCCTTAATGAGGCCGGGTGATTATTTGGGTACGTTTGTCTTAGAAGTCCAGGAGGATTCTTGTCGTTTTGGCAAATGCCAATAACTGTTTTGGGGGCCTCTTGGCCGCTTCCGGACTTAACATCCGGAAAATTTCTAGCTGCGTTTGCTCGATTCGTAGCGAGAAGAGGTTGTCCGCATCAGATCCACTCCGACATCGGTAAAAAGTTTGTAAGTGCTGCAAAGATTCTGTCCAAAGAGTTTTTGGAGACACTCGAGATGTCCGTAACCTCCGCTTACAGCCACCACAATTTATCTTGGCGTTTTATTCCACCAAGTGCACCACATATGGGAGGCCTTTGGGAAGCTGGAGTGAAGAGTTTTAAGACGCTCTTCTACAAATCCACAGTTTCGTTGGCTGTCTACTTTGCTTTCTAAGATTGAAGCAATGTCTTAATTCCAGACCTCTTTCCTCCATGTCAGAGGATCGGACTGACTTATTAGCGCTGACCCCCGGTCTCTTTCTGATTGGGGCCACATTGCTTTCCATAACCGAGTCACAGATAAAGGAGAGCGAAAGGTCCATCATCAATAGATGCCAGCGGCTCAAGGCTCTCAATCAGCAGATTTGTGCACGTTGGAAAGAGAACGTTGTGCACGTTGGCAACAGCCAAGCAGAAATATTAAGGTCAATGACATGGTTATTGTCAAGGAGGATAACCTCCCCTCTAATGAATGGCGTGTAGCGTACACATACTATGTTTTAATATATAATCATAGCTACATATATATGAGCATACTATGTGACACTCTGTTGCATAAGTAAACATACAAATACCAATGCTCACTTAAATTCATTCTTTGTTTCCCAGGATGAAATATGATCGACCACTTGGGTCTTTGCCTTAGACGCGCACTCAGCAGTTTTCGGCTTATATACAAATGTATGTGTCCGCCACTGAGTGAATCATCAAAACAATTTTCTACAAAAAAAAAATCAACCACTATTTCCAAAAGTCAAAGTAAGGAAAATTAAAATGGGTAAAGCCCAATCAAAATCGACTGGCACCACTGCCAATGTCGTTAATGAAATTGAAATTGTGGATGACACTCCACAGCTAGACTCTATTTATTTTCTATTATTGATTCTTGTTGTACTGGCCGCTGCCAATACAGCACTAAGAATTTATCAAATACATAAAAAATCAATAAATAAGAGGTATCTCAGTCGAGCTAACTATCTCGACAAAATATAAAATTTAATAAACAAAAAAAAAAAATTGATAAGAAAGAGGAAGAAAATGAAAGATATAGATTTTGCACAGGCAAGGCCAAATAGTCAGACAGATAAACCCACGCTCCAAGATCTCCAGTCACTGCGCCGCTGCCCAGGACCTCTTGCACCAAACGGTCTTGGATGAGGCAATCGATTTAGCACTATTAAGCGAACCCTACAAGAATAAGGATGATGCCCAATGGGTAAAATGCGAGCACGGAAAAGCGGCGGTCTGGTGCTGCGGAAAGGGCTCACTACCTACGCATCCCCAAGAAGCGGGAAGAACAAGGCATAGCGCTTGCGCTAAAGTAGGCGGATTATATGTCCTAAGCTGCTACCTCCCCCCAAGCCTGACTCTGGAAGAGTTCGGAATGGGCATGGACGAGATAGTGGAAGAAGCCCGAGGAAAACACCTAATCATTGTGGCTGGAGATTATAATGCATGTGCAATAGAATGGGGATGCCCATATACAAATGCCAAAGGACGCGCATTGCTAGAGTCCATATCTAGCTTAGATGTGGTACTGCCAAATGATGGAAGGGAAAATACATTCAGTAGAGCGGACATGGGGTCCAAGATTGACCTAACATACATAAGCAGAAGCCTAGCTGCGTCATCTAACTGGAAAGTCAGCGAGGTCTTCACGCTGAGCGATCATCAAGGCATAATAACTGAAGTGAAACTTGCCAGTCAAACAACCAGGATCACCAGGAAGGGCAGCTACAAGCAGGAAACCGTAGACCAGGAAGTATGCTTACTTTTCCTTGAGGACCTAAGTTGCGCGCAGCCGAACACAGCCGATCACCTGACCGTGGTGATAATACGAGCATGCAACGCGTCAATGCAAAAAAGAAACCCCGGGTACGGCAATAGACGTCCAGCCTATTGGTGGTCTGAAGAGATTGCAACCATTAGAAGCAATTGCCTGAGAGCCAGAAGAGTGGCACAGAGATCCAGAGGCAGGGATTCCTTTGCCGAAAAGGAAGCACTCCATAAAACTGCCCGACAGCAACTAAAAAAGGCCATAGAGGCTTGCAAAAAACAATGTTTTCGACAGCTTATCGAAGAAGTAGACGGAAACCACTGGGGATCCGCTTATAAGCTGGTCATGAAAATGATGAAGAAGAGTAGTGCGCCTACGTGCCCCATACTAGTCCAAAGAATAGTGGAGCAGCTATTCCCAGACCAAGCGACGATTGTCTGGCACCGCGAAAACGACCCAAGAGACAACACCATTATGGCCATCACCGAAGATGATCTCCTGGAGGTATCAAAAAAGATAAAGAACGAGAAGTCACCGGGACCCTATGGCATCCTAAACAAGGTGCTTAAAATGGCTATTCGGGAACACACCACCGTGTTCATCGAGCTGTATACAAGGTGTCTGCAAGAAGGACTTTTTCCTGACCAATGGAATAAGGCGCGGCTGGTTCTTCTACCCAAGCCTGGAAAGACGGTTGATGACCCGACAGCGTACAGGCCACTCTGCATGCTGGATACAGCCGGAAAAGTACTGGAGCGGCTGATCGCCAACAGGCTCGAGACGTCGATTGGAAGCCTGGGGGGCTGGCAGCAAGACAGGTCGGGTTTAGAAAGGCGAGATCAACAATTCATGCAATCCAGCAGGTCGCTTCAATCGCCGAGAAGGCAATTGAGGGCAAAAGATGGCTTCGAGGGACAAAGGAGTACTGCCTAGTAGTAACGCTGGACGTAAAAAACGCCTTTAATTCGATAAAATGGCAGAATATTGTACGAGCACTTCGTCGATTCGAAGTCCCAAGATACCTGCTGGAAATCACGAAAAGTTATTTTACCAACAGAGTGCTGCAGTACGGCACCGAGTCAAGACCAAAACAAAAACGGATCACAGGAGGAGTCCCTCGAGGCTCCGTACTGTTGTGGAATGTGGCAAACGACGACGTCCTCCGAACACAGCTGCCCAATGGCTCACCACCGTGGGGTTCGCAGATGATGTGGCATTGATAGTGGTGGCCAAGCACATAGCCGAAGTCCAAATAGCAGCAAACGAGGCTATCAGGATAGTGTATGAGTGGATGACCCAAAATGGACTCAGACTCGCTAAGAAAAGGACTGAAGCCGTACTCATAAGCAGCAGGAAGACAGTTGAGACAACCAGCATACGAGTAGGAAATGCCACAATCCATTCCAGCCCATTCATCAAATATCTGGGCGTGATGATAGATCGGAGGCTCACGTATATCGCGCACATGCGTTATGCAAGCAAAAAGGCTGCTACTGCAAGCGTGGCGTAAGCTCGCCTAATGGCTAACACCCACGGACCCAAGCAGAGTACGAGAAGGCTACTTGCTAGTGTGGTCACATCAATCCTTACACGCTCTTACAGAGCAGGAGCAGAATCAGCTTATCGCCTGTGCGCGCTGAGAGTGACTTCAGCATATCGGACGGTATCCCATGAGGCAGCACTTGTGGTGGCTGGCATGATCCCTATTAACCTACTGGCGAAGGAGAGGAAGGCCCTGGCTGCGACCGGAGAACACCACAATTGGGAGGCGCAAAGAACAGCTACAATTGAACTGTGGCAGGAAAGGTGGAACCAAAGTACAAACGGACGTTGGACGCGACGCCTTATCCCGAACATAGCCATATGGCTAAACAGACGACATGGACAGTTGAATTTCTATCTGACGCAACTGCTGACAGGACACGGGTGCTTCAAACATTACCTCTAGAGGTTTAAGCACGTGGACGACCCTACCTATACAGACTGTCAGGGAGTCACCCAAGATGCAGAACATATATTTTTTGTCTGTCCGACATTCAATAATGAAAGAAATGAGTTGAGCAATAGGGTGGGGAGGACACCAGCCGCTTGTAACCTGGTGAGCAATATGCTTGACTCGGAAGAGCATTGGTCTGCAGTAAGCAATATGGCCACAATAGTTTACCAAAAACTGCGCCGCGCCGAATGTGCGCGCAATTTAAATACATACTATAGGAGAGAATCCTAGATGAGCCTTAGGGCATTCCCCCCGGCGAAGTAATACCGAAAGGCAGATCCGCCGGGAAACGGTGGCGGTAGTTTAGTGCGGTTAGAGTCCCACACTTCAATCGCAGTTTTGCAATTGAGTTGGCTTTCGATGCTTCTACCGTCCATAATAAAATAAAAAAAAAAACGCTCCAAGAAGCGATAGAATCATGCCCCGCTGCTGGGCCAAAGCCCATCACTATTGCTGAATACAAATCAAGGCAATTGGCAAAAGAAGCTAAAAAGGATCGAGAACAAGAAGAGCTATTGACAAAATTTCCAGAAATTAAACCCCCAAAAAGGGAACGGGCAGGCTGGAAAACAGCACTATTGACGCAAGAAGAAAAATGATCATCGGACTTCTCAAAGATCCGACGGCCTCAATAAGTCGTAGAGGAACAAAAAGAACCGGAAAAATTAACAAAAACCAAAAAATAGAAATGGATATCAAAGACTTAAAACATTTACAAAAATTTGTACCATTTTTGAAATACCTCATTGAAAACGGAGAAACCAATCCGAAACTCGTCGAAATTAGGATCTGGATAAAAAAAACAAAAAATTCGTGAGCACCATAGTAGATAAAATCGAAAAGGTCATAAAAATACAATACGGAAAACACATCCTTAATAAATCAATCCCACCGAGGGTACACGAACTATTTGAAGATCAGATCGGAAATATATCTCAGATAAGCTCTGAGCTTCACAAACTACATTTGTTCTTGCCCAAGTCTATGAATTTCGCTGTTAGTTTTGAAGAACAAACAACTAAATCAGATGTTACAGTAAATGAAGATTCTACAATTATGACTCTAACAACAAGAATTTATTAAAACCACCTCAAGTCTGTTCTCGGATTATGAGATTTTTTAGTGCGACACTAAAAAAAAATCCGGGATGAGACCCTTAAATTCTGATAGAAGGCACTGCTGTAAGCATCGCCTCATACCCAGTTTTTCATCTGTACCCTAGATTCGCGTTCTATGGGTACTTTTGTACTAGCAACACAAAGCGCCAACAATTTTAACTTAGTTATTAATGGTTCAGACCAAAAATCTACAAAATTCAGCAAACACAGAAAGGGACACTAGGAACGTCATTTCAAAATATCGCGTTATTCGTACAATTCGTTAAGGTACCTCTAGAAGGTGTCAAACACAAATTCTTGAATATCTTTAAAACCGCACGGTACATTTTTATTAAGAACTAAATTTATGATTTCACAATGGGCTAGTGCACGTCCCTAAAAGATGGTACTCGTCGGCCAAAAAACCGCGAGATGGTGTATCCTCCATGTAAGTCATAAAGTAGATCCCAAAATACACCAAACTGCGCTTACGGTTTCTCCAACATAGCCTTGGTTTGCGGGTTATGGTTATTTTTGTACAAGCAACTGCCTTAGAACAACATTGACAATTTAGGGTATTAGCAGCTTAAATCAAATTATGCCATTAATCTTATAGGTAACCTGCTTCATTGCAAGCAAGAAAATAGAACAAATGCACTATAAAATGCCTTTAATGGACTTACCACGATACACTAAGATGCTTTGAACTAAAATTTTTAAGTGCTGATATCTGTTTTTCAGATGGTAATGTAGATATTTACCCATTAGATTAATTGCATGGTTTTTGGGAGCAGTTAATCCCCTAAATGGTCAATGTTGCCGTAAGTCAATTGCTAGTACAAAAATGCTCGAAGTCAGCGCGAAAATGCTTCGTAAGAAAATCTGAAAACGGAGTTCGGATTATTTTCAGTCCAGTTGATGGCCCATTTTGCGTGGGTTGTGGGTGGATCATTAAATGGTGCATAACATATCTAAGCCCCACGAAATAGCCCATTGTGCCATCATAAATTTAGTTTTTAAGAACACTCTACCGTGCGCTTTTAAAGATATGCAAGAATTTAGTTTGGACCCCTTCTGGAGGTATCTTAACCAATTGTTAAAATAACGCGATTTTTTGATATTACGTTCCTAATGACTCTGTCTTTGTTTGCTGAATTTTGTAGATTTTTATCTTGTACGATTGACTGCTAAGTTAAAATTGTTGTCGCTGTGTGTTGCTAGTACACAAGTACCCATAGAACGCGATGCTAGGGTACAGTTGAGAAACTGGGTATAAGGCGATGCTTACAGAAGTTTGATTTTGTCGAACTGTGTAATAAACAAACTAAAAATCTCAGTTAAAGGTGAGTCAGTTGAAGTAATTTCAGCTAAACTGATGAACCTACAACAAAAAAACAAGACAGCTAACGTTTACACGAACGAAATTGAGCAATTGACAAAAGCCCTAGAAGGAGCTCATATCAATGATGGACTCAACCCCGAATTAGCTATCAAATACAGCACACAACATGCTGTAACGGCAACGACAACTAATTGCTCCATGGATAAGGTAAAACTTATCATGCAGGCAGGCACATTCACTAACATGATTGATGCAATATCCAAATTCGTAAACAGTTGCACAGAAGCAACCTGAAAAACTGACACAGTACTCTATTATACAAATAGAGGAAATCGCGGATATAATGGACGCGGTCAGTATAATAATCAAGGAAATAGAGGAAGAGGTTACCAAGGTAACCAAGGATATAGATCGAATAATAACAACGGTTACAACAACCGTGGCCGAGGTTCCTTCAACGGCAACTATAGAGGCCAAATCAACGGCAACTACAGAGGCCAGAACAACAATAATAACTATGCAAACATCCGAACAGCAAATTCGGAGAACCAGCAACACCCCTTTAGCAACAACAACAACAGCCAAGAGTAAAAGTATACGCAATTAATTTCAATCTAAGCAATACAATCACAATCACAGTTCAAAATAAAAAAACAAAATCCACTCTAACATTTTTGCTAGTTACAGGAGCAGACATTTCGGTGATAAAACACCAACATAATGAATACCAAAACTTAAATAAAAATACAATTAGCAATATAACAGGTATTGGACTGGGAAAAACCAGTTCTTATGGTCTAGTACTTCTTCACCAACATTCAGACAATTATATAGTACCACATGATTTCCACGTAGTACCGGAAAATTTTTCAATACCAAATTATGGTATATTAGGTTCTGATTTTCTCAGAAAATATAATTGTTTATACGCATACGCATATCCAAATACCAATAAGTCACTCACTTGAGGATGACTTATTATTGTTACCCGCTAGATCTGAAGTCATACGACAAGTAAGATTAAAGACTAGTGAAAAAACGGTTCAGGAGATACAACCGGGTATAATAATAACAAGTTCAATTGTAACCAGTAGTAATGCATACATTCGCATAATAAATACTACTTTGAACAATACAGAAATTGACAGTCAAAACATTCAATTTGAGTCAATTTATGACTACTATATCAATCCACGAATAAGGAAAACAAAAGAAATATTAAAATAATTAAAATTCCCAAAACAGTTCGAGTCTAAACTAACTGAACTGTGCACTGAATACAGTGATATATTTGGTTTAGAAACAGAACCCATATCTGCCAATAATTTTTACAAACAAAAGCTTAGATTGCGGGATACATTAAAAACTACAGAAATGCTGAGTCAGAAAAGCAGGAAATAAACGATCAGGTACAAAAATTAATTAAAGATGGCATAGTTGAACCATCCATATCCGAATAAAACAGCACACTTCTCTTGATACCCACGAAATCACTTCCAAATTCAACGAAAAAAAGATGGCGTTTAGTAGTTGACTATCGCCAAATAAACAAAAAGTTACTAGCGGACAAGTTTCCTCTTCCAAGAATAGAAGAAATTCTTGACCAGGTCGAGCTAAATATTTATCATGTCTCGATCTTATGTCTGGATTCCACCAGATAGAACTTGATGAAAAATCAAGAAATATGACATCCTTTTCAACGAGCAAAGGCTCTTATCGCTACACGCGATTATCATATAATCTTAAAGTTGCACCAAATTCATTTATGCGCATGATGACACTTGCATTTTG
>JAWNNO010001352.1:0-23335 GCA_035044985.1 Lordiphosa fenestrarum | reverse complement strand
GAAATTTCAAGCAAAGGTCGTTCTGGAGCCGAGATATCGAGATCAATCCAATTGGTACTGGGAATGGGAAAATCCGGGATTGACCGACTTCTGACATCGTTTGGGATTGATTTTATCCCGGATGGCTTGATTTTTTTTTCTGTGTACGGACCAAGTTTCGAGCTCAAACCCTAAATAACTTCTAAGTTAGAGCACGGAACCACTTTTAAACCGCTCCGAAATCAGAAGAAGAAAACGCAGTCTTTTTTGATTAACCGAGATTTTTCGCAGAACGAAAAGAGCGATGCGTGAAAGTAAAAGACCATTCACAATCGATGCCTTGATAGATATACTATTAAGCTCGCAAAACAAATGGCGACTTTTTTAATTAGATCATAATTTTATTTATTACAAGTTAACTACTTAATATATTTTAAACTACAAGAGTCACCAAATTTTGAAGGACACAATAATTTAGGTTATGCTTAGGTCAATAAAGTGCGTATTCTTAGAAGCTATATCAAGGTGGTTAGCACTGAAAGAAAATTATATTTTAATTTCTGTACCAATTAATAACTATAATAAAATACAAATTTTCAAATAATTGTGATATTATGCAGTGAAATACTGTTCAGCCATATCAATCCGAGACTTGTCTAAAACAAACATTATGTGAAATTTATTTTTTCAAAAACACTACTTTTTATACCTTTTGCTCCTAGAGTAAAAAATGTATACTAAAGTCGTGCAAATACATGTAACAGCCAGAAGAAAGCATTTCCATTCCCATAAATTATATATATTCTTGATCAGCATCAACAGCCGGGTCGATATAGCCCTGTCCGTCTGACCGTCAGTTTGTATGAACCCCTGTATCTCAGAGACAAGAAGACCTAGAGCATCCAAATCTTAAATGTAGGCTCCTATTGTCTGTATGCAGATCAAGTTTGTTTCAAATTTGTGACAAACCTTCTAACGCTCTAAATTTTATTCCTATTCAATTACGAATGATGCCACGGTATGTCTAATGTCGATACTCTAACATAAAATAATCTTTTCACGGTATAGCCTGTATAATTTAATAGCCTTGCTATGGTATTAGCTTGTTTACTTACTACTGTGAGCAAAAAGTAAGGTGTAAGGGTCAATTTAAACTTCGCGGGCCTAACAATTCGGGCTAGTTCTTTTTTTTGAGTTGCAGGACTGTTGATGACATCTGTGCCAAATTTCATGTGAATGTCATTATCAGTAATATATTTACGCTTGTGTTTTCCAAACGACCATGAGTGCATTTTTCGATTTTTACAATGTCTGATTTAATTGAGCAGAGAAGTGCCATCAAATTTTGTTTGCGGAATGAAATTTCGGCTGCGGAAATGTTGAGGATGTTGCGGAAGGCCTTTGGTGATTCTACCATGTCACAAAAAAATGTTTATAAGTGGTACAAAGACTTCAAAGAGGGTCGAGAACGTGTGGATGACTTGGAGCGCTCCGGACGACCATCGACGTCAACAGATGACCAACACGTCAATGAAGTGGAGGAATTAGTGCGCAAAAATCGTCGGTTGACTGTTAGAGACCTTACTGATATGATCGGAATATCAGAAGGATCTGTGAAAACCATTTTGAAAGACCATTTGGGCCTACGAAAAGTCAAATCTCGTTTGGTACCGAAAGTTCTCAATTTTTTGCAAAAAAGTCATCAAAAATTCGACGCATATCGTTCCGCAACCACCGTATTCGCCTGATTTGGCTCCGTGTGACTTCTGGCTATTCCCAAAACTCAAGAGACCACTTCGGGGAACGCGTTTCGAGTCGATTGAGGAGATAAAAGCAAAATCGAAGAAAGCGCTGATGGCTATACCGGAGAGGGACTATTTGGCATGTTTCGAGGATTGGAAAAAACGTTGGCATAAGTGTATTTTATCGGGAGGGGATTACTTTAAAGGGGATGAAATTGATTTAGAAGAATAAATAAAGATTTTTCATTCTACAAACAGATTCACTTTTTGCCCACAGTAGTATTGTACACCAGAAACAATCTGGGCAGTTAATGTTGTCAAGAATATCAGCCATGCTCCCATTTTCGCTTTCGCAAAAACTTTGCGATTTGATCACCAAATCGTAAAAGTTGGTGCTCCAACATTCGAAAATTGAAAAGTCTTGCCGTTTTTAAACCGGCAACATCTGAGTCCGTGAAATGAAAAGTAAATAAAATACATAGGTTGATGCACAAATAGACAGCCCACGGAATTATTTGTATACCCTTGCAAGGGGTATTATAATTTTGCCCAGAAGTTTTCAACGCATAGAAATATTCGTTTCCGACCCCATAAACTAAATATATTCTAGATCAGGGTGACGAGCTGAGTCGATTGAGCTTTGTCCGTCCGTCTGTCCGTCTGTCTGTCTGTTTCTAGCACCCATAGGAACCATCGGTCGAAAAACTAGTTCTAGTATTAAAAACTATTTTCTTTTCAATGGAAACATTTCCAAACTTTGTAATCGTAGGTTTTCTATGTTTTTTATAATTCTACCAAGTTTTATTAAAATCGGACAACTATATGGTATAACTGCCATACAAAAGATAGGTCTGAAAAACAGTCTTAGTTAGAAAAACTTGTTTGTTTTTAATGGTAGCATCCTGTAATTCTGTATTTGTTTGTTTCACGTGCTTTCACATAATTTTACAAATTTTTGGACAAATCGGATGACTATATCATATAGCTCCCATACGAACGATCGGTCGGAAAATGGGAAAAAAGAGTATTTTTTGAAAATATTTAAGCGTGTACTTGCAAGGGTATAAAAACTTCGGCACAGACGAAGTTAGTTTGGCTTTCTCGTTTATAATTAACAACGTGAGACAAGGTTTAAGCTGCAAACTGAAAGCTGGCCTGCAATTCACAGTCGATTGTAAATGAAGAGCACAAATAATGTACTCTGAGTGCACGCCTGAGCTCGAGACCGGAGCACAGGGACAGGGCCGGGGACAGGGATAGAGACTCACGCGATTAGTTGCGGTGCCAACACTGACGTCGGCCTCAGCTCCATCATCACCGTCATGATAAACATTAACAAACCTCAACATCTACAGCGTCATCGCCTTCGCCTCTGCTATCGCCAGCTTAAAGTTCGTTCGTGTCCGCTTGTCGGCTCTGTCTTTTTGTCTGTCATGCTGCTGCATTGTTTCGGCTCTACGATTCGTTTCTTTGCATCGGAGGTGGCATACGTAACGAGCGGGCTATGCGCAGGGGACGAGCCGCGGCACCAACCGCCGAGTTTAAATGAAATGCAGCAAAAATAAAAATGTAAATAAAAGACTCAATAACAGCAATAGCAACAAAAAGCCTCATAAAAATGTGCGTGGGATTGACAGCGGAGACGGCGACAGCCGAGAGTCACATCCAGGGAGGCAGCTGTAAGCGTCTTTGCACAAAGTTGGCAATGTGGATGTGTCCAAAGGCATCGCAATGGCCAGCGGCGACTGCCAGCCCCGGTCCGTCTACGTGCAGAATACTCAAATTGAATCTGGACTTTATCGGCAACGAGCTCAAGGCATATTGCTGGCACGAAATTAATTGGCTTAATCTTTAAGGAAATGCACTTAGGGCTTTGAAATATTGAGATACATTTATTCCGAACATTATTTCTATTCGTATGCGATGTGGGAACAAGATCATTAGTATCCCCTGGATAAAAGTTGTTCGTTAAGAAGCGATTTTATTGGGCTGTAATCTGATTGAATTATGCCACACCAAAACCTTCGTAAGAAGCTAACTTCTTAATGAAATTTTATTGTTATTACTTCTGTAGTACCATTCGCCGGAGTTAAGTTTGAGTTGAAGTACGTTCAGAAAGTTGAATAGTTTCGAAATTGAACAGTGGGGTTAATGTTCTTTGCAGAAAATGGCTTACAAAAGCTCGACAAAAATTATAATTTGGAATTCTGTTTTTGGTCCGCAAGAATGAAAATTGTTTTTGTATTTATGTATCAGCAGGAATGTAGCTATACAGCTTAGTAGCTTCATGCAGAAATATTAAGAATATATATTCTTGAGCACCATCATCGCCCGAGTCGTTAAAGACATGTAAGACGTCCGTTGGTCTATCCGTACGAACAAACAAATCTCAGAGATGGTAAGAGATAGAGTATTTACATGGTAATGAACAAATTATTATTAAACTTGCAGATCAAGTTTATTTTTAATTTTTGCCACGCCGCTTCCCGAACTCTCAATTTGAAAAAAAACGAGAGCGTAAGTTAAAGTCGACCCAGCCCGACTTCGAAATACCCGTTACTCAGTTCAATTAGTGTTTAATAACTTCATGTGGCTCTGATAAGTATGCAACATATTTTTAACTCGGCCATTTATTATCCGATCCTTTTGAAAACTACACTGCAAAATCTGAGCTCGATATCTTTAAAATTGTGGAAGTTATTCAACATTTTTTATTGCGGGGGCGGGAGGGGGCGTGGCCAAAATTTGAAACAAACTTGATCTGCCTGCAGACAATACTAGCTTACATCTAAAATTTGGTTTCTGAGATCTAGGTGTTCATACAGACGGACGGACGCACGGACAGACGGACATGGCTATATCGACTCGGCTGTTGATGCTGATGAAGAATATATATACTTTATGATATCGGAGATGCTTCCTTCTGCCTGTTACATACATTTGCACGACTTTAGTATACCCTTTTTACTCTACGAGTAACGGGTATAATCATAGCTGTGTGTGAAAATGTGAAGATGGAAAGTGACATTTCAAAACTTTAAACAACGTGACGAAATATTTAAGTAGTAGTAAATACAACTTATAATTATACTCTGAACCAAAGATACATAGAGTATAATAAGTTTGTGCAAAAGTATGTAACATCCAGAAGAAAGCATCTCCGACCCCATAAAGTATATATATTCTTGATCAGCATCAACAGCCGAGTCGATATAGCCATGTACGTCTGTCCGTCTGTCTGTCTGTCTGTCTGTCTGTCTGTCCGTATGAAGGCACAGATCTCAGAGATGGTAAGAGATAGAGGTTTGACATGTATGGGACATATGCTTCTTATGTCTGCAGGCAGATCAAGTTTATTTTCAATTTTGGCCACGCCCCCTCCCGCCCCCGCAATTTATAAAAAACGTCATATGTCCCACAGTTTTGAAGATAGATGGCTTGTTACTTCTGGACATATTTAGTTATTAAGATAACTTATCGATCCGCCAAAGAAATGAAGAAGATCGGATGAACGGTTTTCGAGTTATGATCAAAAGACAAATTTTCTTGGTACAGAGTATGTTATAGTCGGGCTTGACCGACTTTCTTTCTTGTTTTTGTTGTTTTCTGAGTCTCTTAAATTATAATTAATACTTAGCCAAAAAGCGCAAGTTGTTCGAAATGCAAGTTGTCATAGATGATTGATATTTCCAATATTAGTTTTAGTGACCAGATGAAATTATAAAAGGTACATTTGATTATAAACTATTGATTTTAAATGCTCGAAATATCAGTGTGATATTTTCGAACAGGAAGTTTTCTAGTGCACAAACTTAATATACTCGGCGTACCTCTGGTACAGAGGTGTAAAAGGAACTGCAGTTTTGGATTGTATAAAAGTACAAGTATATAAGTACGAGAAAAAAATCTGTCTGTTTCTATGCTATCTCCTCCGTCAGTTTTAAAGCTATCGCCACCAAACTTTGCACAAAGCCTTCTCGGATGACTATAACATATAGCTGCCATAAGAAAGATCGGTCGAAAAAGTAGTTCTAGCGATCAAAACTTTTTTATTTTTAATGCAATCGTCTCTAAGCTTAGTATTTACTAGTTTACTATGCTTCTCCACGATTCTGCCAAGTTTAGTCGAAATCGGACATCATATAGTATAGCTGTCATACAAAAGTAGAGTCAGAAAAGTAGTCTTATTGAGAATAACTGGTTTGTTTTCAGCGGATATGTCCTAGAAAACGTGGTGCAAGGGTATACCAACTTCGGGCGAGCCGAAGTTAACTTTCCTCTATTTTTTGCGATTAAAACAAGTGGGAATGAAATCAATCTTTCCGGGATCGTATCAAGAATATCCGGGACTACCCTGTTTTCAATCCCGTTTCGGATTGATTTCTTTTTTCAGTGTAAGTAAGACGACAATGCATATGTATTGATCATAAACAAGTTTCTTCTCCGTTTTGAGAGTTGCCTACGGTGGGTACCGATGGGAGACAAGCAGACAGTCGGTAAATGACTGACTGATGGATGTATTGAAGGCGAGCTGAATAGCCCAGGGCATGGATACAGGCACTGGATGGTTTCGAACTCGAAGTATAAATCCATTTGCAGCCGTCGTAAGGGATCGCCGCTGCGTTGTCTGTGGTAATTACTCTCCTTAATAACGCAATAATTTATTTCCACTTCAGTCATAGAAACACCACTCAACACTACAAATGGGACGCTCTGAGACTTGGCAAGGAACACATCAGGCCTGACTGCAGCGGGAACAAAGACGACGCTTCGACGACGACGTGGGCGTCAAGCATAAATAAGTGTCTTTATGTGCGCTTGCGCTGTTATTGTTCTTCATTTTGCGAGTGGTCGTCGTGCTGCTTCAAAATGCTTCAGACCCCAAATTTTAATTTTAAGCTTCAGTTGAACGACACTTTTACGACCTGAAATTGTTGAGCAATAGTACGCCAAGAACAAGTTTTCATTATGTGTGTCCGTTGGCATCGCCTCGTCGGCTTTAACAGCACTGCCGCAGCAAATCAAAAGACTTAGGCAGCGAACGTGGCCGGCCCTCAAATACTCCGGTACGCCCGTTGTAATTAAGTTCAAAAGTCTCGGGGTATTGTTAATCTCAACGGGTCGATCAAAATGGTTTTCCAGTAGTCTAATTAGGTGTTTTATGCGCAGTCTCCGCTCGCTGCTGCACAAGCAAAGCGGATAATTAACAAGTTAGTTGCCGGTAAGCGGCCTACCCCGTCGTCATCATCCCATCAATTAATAACCAAGTTTTGCGTACTGCGTCCAGGTAAACGCTGGTATACCCATGGGGCTTATCGGTGGCTTACGACAACGATTTGTTGCCTGAATTTAATTTGATTTGAATGTTGCATAAATCATTATGGAGCCGGCCACTGCGCCCCTCGCGGCGTGTCTGATTTTTTAAATGAAACACTCTCAAAAAAGGGGCTCGCTCTATCGCTCTTTGTGCAAAGTACTACTGTTGCTTTTGCGTGGCCAAAGGCTTGCTAGCTCTCTTTGGGGGTCGGGTTTTCTGCCAATACAAAATAGACCAAAAATACAAAAATATATACAAAACTTTGTACACGCACAGGGGGCTCCATGAAACACGCGCAATAGGTTTCATACATAAATTGTAAAATGCCGCACTGCTGTCAATTTTGGCACTGCGCCGACTAAAGTGGGTCAGCCAAGGTCGTTTCGGTTTTGTTGTTGCTTACCTCAGTTGCAGACAGACATATATGTATATGTACAAAGATAAACTTGTAACTGTGGTGTTTGCGTTTGCTGTAGCTAGCGGCTAACTCCTACAATCATCTTGTTACTTGTGCCTGGTTTTTTATGTCAAATGCTTTAGCGGAATACAGAGGTGTGCTCAATAATATTGACTTAAGACTGCCATATGGCTATGCCATTTTCTGTTTCAGGGGAATGCGTAGGTTTTGTTGCAACAACATTTTGACTGGCAGTTGGGGAGTGGAGTTTTGGAATGGACCAAAGGGTTTGTGACCTAACCACAGCAGTGCATACAGTTAGGGATCACACTCCTATCAGCTCAATTGTTTATACTTATTACACTTATAACTCCGTCGTTTCTGTCCGATCTGATTGTACTTTTCAGAATATATAGATATTAAGCCTTGCTTGATGCAAATTAAACCATGAGGCTCTAACTTGAAAATGAGTTTATATCTGACGGTTTTTTGGGAACAAAATGGAGACGGGGGGTCTGATCTGTGTACGGTATACATCTACTCTTATGCAACGAGAGCGTAAGTTAAAGTCGGCCCTGCCCGTCTTCGAAATACCCGTTACTCAGCTCAGCTCGGGTAAGTTTGCAACATTTTTTTAACTCGGCCATTTATTATCCGATCCTTTTGAAAATTTGTGAGATTCTAGATATTGGCCACATAGACTACACTGCAAAATCTGAGCTCGATATCTTAAAAATTGTGGGAGTTATTCAATATTTTTTATTGCGGGGGCGGGAGGGGGCGTGGCCAAAATTTGAAACAAACTTGATCTGCCTACAGACAATACTAGCTTACGTATAAAATTTGGTTGCTCTAGCTCTTCTAGTCTCTGAGATCTAGGTGTTCATACAGACGGACGGACGGACGGACAGACGGACATGGCTATATCGACTCGGCTGTTGATGCTGATGAAGAATATATATACTTTATGATATCGGAGATGCTTCCTTCTGCCTGTTACATACATTTGCACGACTTTAGTATACCCTTTTTACTCTACGAGTAACGGGTATAAAAATGTGTGGCTCTAGGCGGACGGACGGAAGAAAATATATACTTTATGGAGTCGGAACTTCATGATTCCCTTTTCCCATTTTTAATGGGAGCAGGGTATAAAAAGATCCATTTGGACGGAATATGTCTTTAATTTGCTTTAAATCATCCAGCGGAGCTGCGAAATCATCCAAATGATCATAGTTTTTCATATTCTTTGCATGATTTTTAGCTCCGTTACATGATTTGAAGGATATTTAAGATATATTCCTTCCAAATGGATGACGGAAATCAACCAATGGATATTCTTTAATAATTTTTTTTCTAGTTCTAGTAATCTGACCTAACTTTTCTTTGGCCGCTATACCATATACCAGCCAGATTTTAATCAAACTTAGAGGAATCATTGGAAAGCATAGCACACTAATAAAAATGGAGTTTGAAGACGATTCCATAAAAACATAAAGTTCTCTCCCTAGAGCTAGTTCTTGTACCGATCAATTGACAGAGTGACGTCATGCTGATCAAGAATATATATTCTTAATGTGGTCGGAGATGCGTCCTTCCGTGAGTAACAAGCATCTGGAAAATTCCAGTATACATTCTGCAAGTGTATACAAAATTCCCAAAAGATCTAACCTGTTGGCTGAGCTTCTCTGTTACAAATTAGAGCGATTCCTATTGCTTAGTTTGGAGTTCAGAGCTGAAAACTTCAGTCGAAGATAAAGAACTGAAGAGGTAAAGACGTCTAACTTTGCTTAATATTAAATACTTTATTATTAATGTACATCAGGTAAACAATTGAATGGCTGTAAAGCAATTTGACTTAGGCTCGCTTTCTTAGTTAGTTTATTTTTATACTCTGTACCGTAGGTACACAGAGTATTATAAGTTTGTGCAAAAGTATGTAACATCGAGAAGGAATCATCTCCGACCCTATAAAGTATATATATTATTGATCAGCATCAACAGCCGAGTCATGTCCGTCTGTCTGTCCGTATGAAGGCACAGATCTCAGAGATGGTAAGAGATAGAGGTTTGACATGTATGGGACATATGCTTCTTATGTCTGCAGGCAGATCAAGTTTATTTTCAATTTTGGCCACGCCCCTTCCCGCCCCCGCAATTTAAAAAAAAGTCATATCTCCCACGGTTTTGAAGATAGATGGCTTGTTCCTTCTGGACATATTTAGTTAGCAGGATACTTTATCGATCCGCCGAAGGAATGGAGAAGATCGGATTTCGAGTTATGATCAAAAGACTGTTCGCTGCTACTGCAGCATCAAAATTTATGCTGAGCGTATAATTTTCTTGGTACAGAGTTTGTTATAGTCGGGCTTGACTGACTTTCTTTCTTGTTTCAACAAGTAATGAGGCCGGATACTGTCAGCAAACTAGAAATTTATGCCCGCTATTTTGAAAAATCGTCATACCTCCCACAGTCTTAAAGATAGATGGTTCGTACCTTCTAGACTAAGTATGTCTTAAAATAAGCCGCGAAAGGAATCGTAAGGATCTGATGAACGATAGTCAAGTTATAAATAAAACAAACTTCGCTGCAGTAGCGTTGCTTTCAGCCGCTGCAGCAGCAGCGAACTACATACTGAGCATTCACGTTTGGTGTCAGAGTATTTTATAGTCGGGCTTGACCGACTTTTAAACGTGTTAATTGGTTTGTCTAGTCAATCAATTCTATTAGTCCTAAATCCATGGGGAATCTTAGGAATACGACTTTGTCATGTTTTTTGTTATAAAAGAAGTTTAGCCCTGGTGTCAGAATATAAGTTAAAGTTCATTTTAGCCAGAACGATGTTATGTTGAACAATAATTCGAAACTCTGGAAATACAACTTTGATTTGATGGATGCTTGCGGATACAAAAAAATATTCGCTCTTATGTTCTGTGTACGTTAATGGAAAAAGCTGATTATTGTACCTTTAAAAAGTGGAAAAAAAGCTGAAATCGACGAAATCCAAAGACACGTCTGCTTAGTCTTCCCGTTCATTCGTTCCATGTGTTCCGAAACTTAAGCTCTCGATTGGCTTTGCCGTTGGGGTTTGGTATCAAGTGTCTGACATTTTTAGGCATGCACTGAATTTTAATAGTCAAAGCGTAGCAGTCCGTGGAATACATACACATTAGGAGGTGGCATGGTGCCTCGCCATTTCCTGTGAAGTGCTTTATGTCTTTCTGAGTATACTTTTCTTCGGATTCAGTACATCGCCCGAACGCACACTTTTTCAATTTTGTTGTTATGTTTATGTTGTGTTATTATTAAGATATGGGCCAGGCAGAGGCGAAACACGTTATTATTTAGCAGATACTCATCAACCCTTAGCCAATTTAAAGTCTCAAATAGCCAATTAATATTAAACGGACAGTTCAGCGCACTGCAAACGACCTTGCTCGGGGATTTAATCAGCTTGGAGTCGATCGGCAGCTTTGAGATATTGCCTTTGAGCGTTTCATAAAAATTTGCTGGCATTAGGGCTTCCACTACCAGGAAACCTAATTTGATGGTTAATACGAACAGTCTGACAGCACTTTCGAGCTTTTTGGTTGCATTTTAAGCGGTGTTAGAAATTTCATTATCACTGATTAAATGCACTTAATTTCTCGCTTCAGTCGTACTGGATATCACCGAAAATAGATTAAACCAGGCGCGGGGTGTTTAAGGTTACAATCTCAACTTGCAAGCGAAGCACATACGAATGCGAAATTCCAATCCAACACTCGTCCACATAAAATGATTTGTGGGTTAGATGCACAAATGGTTCACTTGGCTCTTTTAGGGCTTGTTGCGTTACGCGCCGCAGTTAAAATGGTACTGGCAGCCAATCGTGCATAAAGACGATGTTGGAGCTGTGTGGTGCCCGCTCTAGCGCTAGTGAAGCTGAACCACGAGCTGCGGGAGAATGCTCAGAGATCGTAAACAAGAAGCCGGTTTTCCACACATCCGAGAAGGTAACGTTCGCTGTTGTTGCCCGCTTCTTAGCGCAGCGAGAGTACCGATAGCATTAAAGTGCTCTCTTTGCCCATAGCTACTCTTGTCTTTAATTGTATTCTCTTCGTAAGTGCATACGCGCTTAAAGAGGCCCTTAGGCTTATACTGGACACCGGTAAAACAAGCAACAGAGAAAAATTCGCTATTCGAGCTACATACTGGTGCAATGTACATACCTAAGTGCACAAAACGTGAACCTACGTGCATATAGTATGTACATTGTACATACACTTATATTCTAATGTTACATAGAAGTGGAAAGAACACGTACAACTTGCACTTCAATTCGCATTTAGAGCGAAATGCATCGCCTGCATGACCAGCTCTCTGGATAAAAAACGAGAGCGTAAGTTGAAGTCGGCCCTGCCCGACTTCGAAATACCCGTTACTCAGCTCAGCTCGGATAAGTATGCAACATTTTTTTAACTCGGCCATTTATTATCCGATCCTTTTGAAAATTTGTGAGATTGTAGATATGGGCCACATAGACTACACTGCAAAATCTGAGCTCGATATCTTTAAAATTGTGGGAGTTATTCAATATTTTTTATTGCGGGGGCGGGAGGGGGCGTGGCCAAAATTTGAAACAAACTTGATCTGCCTACAGACAATACTAGCTTACGTACACAATTTGGTTGCTCTAGCTCTTCTAGTCTCTGAGATCTAGGTGTTCATACAGACGGACGGACGGACGGACGGACGGACGGACGGACGGACGGACGGACGGACGGACAGACGGACATGGCTATATCGACTCGGCTGTTGATGCTGATGAAGAATATATATACTTTATGATATCGGAGATGCTTCCTTCTGCCTGTTACATACATTTGCACGACTTTAGTATACCCTTTTTACTCTACGAGTAACGGGTATAAATATAGAACTCGTACTCAAGGTAGAGATAATGAAATCAGACTAAGTTCAGCTTTTAGCAAGTAGCAAGTCGGTCAAGCCCAACAGTAATATACACGGTACCAACGCAAGTGCGCTGCTGCCGTGAACATTCTTTTGCAAATGTATGTAACAGGCAGAAGGAAGCATCTCCGACGCCATGAGAATATATATTGTTGATCAGCATTAACCGCCGAGTCGATATAGCCCTGTCCGTCTGTCTGTCCGTCCGTCCGTCCTTTTTAAGCAAGTCCGTATGAACAGCTAGATCTCGGGGACTAGAAGAGCTAGGAAAGCAAATTTTGTATGTAGACTCCTATTGTCCGTAAGCAGATCAAGTTTATTTTAAATTTTTACCACGCTCCCTCCTGTCCCCGCAATGAAAAATGTTGAATAACACCAACAATTTTGAAGATGTCACTCAGCCTACGTTTTATGTAATTTTTGATCACATTCGAATCTTTTTGAGTATTATACTTTTGCCGGGAGAAAAGGTACCCTAACCGCGACATTTCGTGAATGTTTGTTTTTACTTCTGATCAGTTTAGAGTTATATTCAAGTCATTTGCGAGACTTTTCCAATTCATTTTAATAAATCACATTTTGAGCATGTGCATGAGACATTTTCATTCGCCGAAGGAATGGTGAAGATCGGATGAGCGAGAGTGGAGCTATAGGGATAACAAACATTTATGATGGGCAGCATTGGCTGGCATTAACACACCTTCACACTTTGTGTGGTTAAGGAAAACTTTGAAAGTTACAGAGTATGACAGTTGAGTAGAGTTGATCTTGACCGACTTTCTATTTTGTTAATCAGCAAAATGGCTCAAAAAAGATTCATTATTTTGTTGTTTTTTTTTTTAAAAGATCTTCCAAATGTTGGATATCTACAATCCACTGTTTTTTTTTTTTGGTTGTTTACTCATTTACTCATTTTTGACCATTATTTTGTATAGCTGCCATATAACCGATCTGACCGATTTGCTCCAACTTTGTTGTTTCCGTCGCGTTCCAAATGAAATTCGGTTTGTACTCGCATTTTAAGCTCCTATCTCGATTTACAAAATTTGGTTAGGTTTGGAACACTATATCATTATTACACCGTTACTCGAAGAGTAACAAGAAAGAAAGTCGGTCAAGCCCGACTTTTTAGTTTTCTGATCATAACTCGAAAACCGTTCATCCGATCTTCTCCATTTCTTTTGGCGGATCGATAAGTTATCCTAATAACTAAATATGTCCAGAAGGAACAAGCCATCTATCTTCAAAACTGTGGGAGATATGACGTTTTTTCTAAATTGCGGGGGCGGGAGGGGGCGTGGCCAAAATTGAAAATAAACTTGATCTGCCTGCAGACATAAGAAGCATATGTCCCATACATGTCAAACCTCTATCTCTTACCATCTCTGAGATCTGTGCGTTCATACGGACAGACAGACAGACGGACAGACGGACGGACGGACAGACGGACATGGCTATATCGACTCGGCTGTTGATGCTGATCAAGAATATATATACTTTATGGGGTCGGAGATGCTTCCTTCTGGATGTTACATACTTTTGCACAAACTTATAATACTCTATGTACCTACTACCGAGCTGGCGAAAAAAATCGATTCTCGAATCGATGTATCGATTTTTTGCCTGCGTGAGAAACATCGATATTTTTTTTGAGAATCGATTAAGATCGAAAAAGTTCTATCACTATTTTTAGCGGCGAAACACAGCGTCTAAGGGTAAGAACAAAATTGTAAAAAACTACAATGGATGTGATTCATTTAGGCCCGATTTCTCAAAGTCCGGTAGGTCGACTTGACAGGCAGTTTAACCGAATTTGAGTGTCTCATGATGTAGGCTGCTTAACCGGAGGAACAAACTTAAACGATGCTCATCCACTGGTCAACTTTAACCGCGAGCTCAGCCCCGATGAAGTTATCGATATTTCTATCGATATACAAACAGCTGGCCGCACACTTGCTTTGGTTATTTTATTATTTGCTGCAACACAAAATGTTTATGAATAAACGAATTTTCAACTCCACGCAATGGAAAGGCAATTCGAAGAGGCAGAGCATCGAATTTTAGTCAACTTTTACGCAAAACAATCACCAGCAACAACCAATCGCATTAAAAAACAAATAAACCAAACCGAGTCAGCTGTTTACTCGTTCGTTTAGTCAAATAGTATGGTCACCCTGAACATTATCTCGGACAGGCGTGCCTCTTAAAAACCAAATAACGTCGATATGCTCCTATTTACTAATAGGAACCAGTGGCTGGAGGAGTAATTTTATTCTGTTATTATTAGTTACACAAGTCAAATGTGAAAAGAATTTCATCATTAAGAGTATTACATGAAGTGATGTATTTTAAGTTATAAATGTTAAATGGAAAATAAATTTGGGTTATATGGTTTCAAATATATATATTTTTATTCTTATAAGGGCCGATTTTTCATCTATATAGCTCCTACATTGTTATTTGCTAGTTTATGTGGCAGATAGTGCCATCTAGAAGATGAAATATATACCCTAAGTATTTATTTGAGACAAATTCAAAAAATCGATTTTAATCGATTTTAATCGATGTTTTCCTAAAAATGTTGACAAAAAATCGATGCCATGAACATCGATTTTTTGCCAGCTCTAGTGTAAGCTATTTGAAATAGTCATCCAATTTGGACAAAAACTTGTAAGAATTATGTAAAAGCACGAGAAACAAACCAAAAAATTACAGGATGCTACCATTAAAAACAAAAAAGTTTTTCTAACTAAGACTGTTTTTTAGACCTATCTTTTGTATGGCAGCTATACCATATAGTTGTCCGATTTTGATAAAACTTGGTAGAATTATAAAAAAACATACAAAACCTACGATTACAAAGTTTGGAGTAGTTTCCATTTAAAAGAAAAAAGTTTTTCATACTAAAACTAGATTTCCGACCGATTGTTCCTATGGGAGCTGTGAGATATAGTCGTCCGATCCGGTCGGTTCCGACATATTAGTAGTGTGCAGCAAAAAGAAGACTCTGTGCCAAATTTCAGCTCGATAGCTTTAAAACTGAGAGACTAGTTCGTGTAGAAACAGACAGACAGACGGGCAGACAGACGGACGGACAAAGCTCAATCGACTCAGCTCGTCACCCTGATCAAGAATATATATAGTTTATGGGGTCGTAAATGAATATTTCTATGCGTTGCAAGCTTCAGGTCAAAATTATACACTGCAAAAAAAGTGCATAGTATAATTAACTATAAACATGTTCAATTCGCAAATGCAAGTTTTCATGTGAGATCTGAATATGAATGACTTCATTTTAACTAAAAACATATTAGAATTACCTAGTTAATATGAAAATTATTCAAGTCAAAGTGTAACACTGCTCGACAAAATGAAAGTCGATCTTCCCCCAATTCACCAAACCAACTTTTTCTAAAGTATTTTGGCCCGCTGAGCACGAAAATCGACATGAAAAAAAAATCAGTCGAATCGTTATCGAGATATTATCGATAAACTGTTTTTTCGATTTTTTCATAGGGCCTCTGCCGCGGCCGACTGCACAAAACACACGTACGCTATAAGCATTGAAAGCTACGCACGCAAATTGTGCTTGTATGCGTGTGAAAAGTGTGACGATATGTGTGCGTGCCCATCTCTGTTCTACACCTATTGAAAAGTTTTAAGGCAATTAAGAAAGAAGAAACCTGACGGAAAGTTTCGTTTTCAGACAAAAATGTGATAGGATGACGGCTTTCAGAGCTATACCCCCAATTGTAGAAAAAAAAACCTTAATTTTTTCAAAATTTAAAAAATTATCGAAATTAAAGTGCTTAAAAATGCAAACTGATAAACAAAATTAATGTTTTTTTTTAATTCGAAAATAAAGTATTTTATTAACTTTAAGAAAAGAATTCATACACAAAAATCGGACATGAAAGGGTTTTTTCAACAATTTTTTGGTGAAAAGGGGCAGACTCACAAGTTTCATCACTAACTCAGCATTTTCACAAACCAAGTGGAATTCATTTAGATCTTTAATTTAAATCTCACATAAAACTTATTACGGCTCTTTACACTTATGCGTGACTTAATTTGACGTTCACATGAAGATGTGACTCAGAAATGTAACGCACCGTGACTCAGTGTAAAACCAGGTCAGGCTTCTTCTTCTTAATTGCCTTAAAACTTTTCAATAGGTGTAGAAACAAAAAAGTTATGACAGTTTAAGTGGAGGTAACTTTTGAAAAAATCGAAAAAACAGTTTATCGATAATATCTCGATAACGATTCGACAGATTTTTTTTTCATGTCGATTTTCGTGTTCAGCGGGCCAAAATACTTTAGAAAAAATTGGTTTGGTGAATTGGGGAAAAATGCTGTCGAGCAGTGTAATTTAAGGTAGGTGTTTAGGAAAAACGGCCCAAAAGTAAGTGTTTACGAAAAAATTTATTACTCGAAAAGTTTAAGACATAGACAAACGGTTTTTTTTGTTCGATAGATAGTTGATCAAACTAAATTTCAAAATTTTATTGTTGTTGTTGTTGCAGCGGTTGTTGTTGTAGCCCGCTTCAAAGTTGGTGGCATTGATTCCCAGAGATCGCGTCATTGAAAACAACAATTTTAAATGAGGTTTTGTTGGGAATTGATGTGGCTATGGCCTGAACTAGGATATCTGGGATCGGTCTATATATTAGGGATCGACATTTCAGACGTGTATTTAGTTACACGTGTACACGTGACACGTGTATACGAACGTGGTTGGTGTTTCAGTTCGAACGTAAGTGTACACGTGAATTACTGTTCGTGTATTCGTGTCCGAGTATAGGTTCGAACTTACGTGTACTACCCGCAGATGCCATTTAAATTGCATAGAAAATTTGCTTTTGGAAACACACTAGCAACACGCCATCCGAGGAGCGCTTGCCTTCGCCATCTGATCCGGTTGATTTGGGTCAGCGTGCTGCGTGGTACAGCGCCGAACGTATCATCGGCTTGACGAGTGATATTTTGTTTTTGGCAAACGCATTGTTGACAAGGAAAATAGAACATTCTTGTATTGGCCCAGTGGACCAAAGAACGATAGGAAAACGAAACTATCGTAGAATGTTCGTAAACGGACTTACAAACGATAGAAATCTGCGAGCGTTGGTAAATGTCTTGCCCAACTATCATAAGCGAGCTTAAAAACGAGTGATAAGCGGAGAAAAAATAATTCATAACAATGCAGGGGCAAAGGAGGGCGGAAAGAAGTAAGCGACGACGAATGTCTCGCTAAACTATCATAAGCGGGCTTACAAACGAGTGATAAGCGGAGAAATAATGATTAATAAAAATGCATAGGCAAAGGAGGGCGGAAAGAAGTAAGCGACGACGAATGTCTCGCCAAACTTACAAACGAGTGATCAGGCAATAGCCGAACATTTTTCCCCGTTTTTGTTTCTCCCGTAAGTTCGTTTTGCAGCAAGGCAGAATGACGAAACTTTTCCGCGAATGCACTTTGCTGTTGCCCGTGGCGCGCTTGTGTTCTGTTTTTTTTTTGATGCGTTCTTTTGTGGTTGGAAGTCGAAGCGAGAGAACGTACCTCAAAATTTTCGTGTTAATTAAAGTAAATTCAGTGCCAATAATATTTAAAAAGGTAAGTAAATAACAATTGATTATGTATTTTGCACTGGGTATCATTTCTATTGCAAATGCAAACATTTAATGCCCCAAATTTACGATTGTTGCCACGCAGCCCCACGCGCAGGACGCATCTCACAGCCCGGTTTTTTTCTGGAGTATTGCGCGACTGCTAAATACCCTACAACTGCAAAGGGGGCATGATTTTCAAATAACGACTACAACTTAACCAATTTATACTCGTACCTATACTTTCTAAACAGATTTCGGAACTTCTCATGTGGGGAGAAAAAGCTTTCGATAAATTTTTTGGAGCTCTTGGCGATCAATAATATCTGACGAGGTTGCACGACAGTGCTGTTGGCGTGGCACAGAGGCGAAGAAGTGCGTCAGGGGTTTGCGAATAACCCTAGCAATCCGTAGTAAGTATTATTTATATATTATATATTATATATTATATATTATATATTATATATTATATATTATATATTATATATTATATATTATATATTATATATTATATATTATATATTATATATTATATATTATATATTATATATTATATATTATATATTATATATTATATATTATATATTATATATTATATATTATATATTATATATTATATATTATATATTATATATTATATATTATATATTATATATTATATATTATATATTATATATTATATATTATATATTATATATTATATATTATATATTATATATTATATATTATATATTATATATTATATATTATATATTATATATTATATATTATATATTATATATTATATATTATATATTATGTATTATATATTATATATTATATTATATTTATATTTTTACAGCTGACCGGGTTACCCAAAAATTTTACCAATATGCCCAGGACAGAATTGGAAAGGCACAAAAAGTCCGCAAAGACTTGCATTAATTTTTAGTATTAAATTTGTCTTTGAAGACTTTTTAAATAACTAAGTTTTTTTTTCAGTAATAATAAATATGAAGCTAAATAAATTTTTTTGGTTTACTTTATTTTTTAGAAATGTTAGTAGTGTAAGTTGAATTAAGTTTTTATTTGTTTGTTAGATATGTAAGAAATAAATATTAATGAAAATTAAAAAAACAATATTGTACAATACACGCCGGCGTGCGTTGGCTGCAGATGTGTGTGTATGGCTATGTTCTCTGTGTGTGTATTTTGTTATTGCATTTGCGCTCTTTGTATCATTTCAATTTGCCAAGGCGCTGAATTTTTTTCCGCAAAGCTTATTCACTAGACTTAAACCCGGAAATGATCGGTTTGATGGCTGGCTTTGCTTTTCCTGCGGTAAACGGTGAACGGCGCATCGCTCGTCCTGCGACGCCCCAGAAGCTCGCAACCTTCATTATAGAATTAAACGACGAATTTAACGAGAGCGTAAGTTAAAGTCGGCCCTGCCCGACTTCGAAATACCCGTTACTCAGTTCAATTATTGTTTAATAACTTCATGCGGCTCGGATAAGTATGCAACATTTTTTTAACTTGGCCATTTATTATCCGATCCGCCACATAGACTACACTGCAAAATTTGAGCTCGATATCTTAAAAATAGTGGGAGCTATTCAACATTTCTTATTGCGGGGGCGGGAGGGGGCGTGGCCAAAATTTGAAACAAACTTCATCTGCCTGCAGACAATACTAGCTTACATCTAAAATATGGTTGCTCTAGCTCTTCTAGTCTCTGAGATCTAGGACGGGCGATACAGACGGACAGGGTTATATCGACTGGCTGTTGACGCTGACGATGACTATATATACTTTATGATTTTGGAGATGCTTCCTTCTGCCTGTTACATACATTGGCACGACTTCAGTATACCCTTTTTACTCTACGAGTAACGGGTACAATTAGGATTGCATTAAGCCGCACGAAGCGCACCATAATTAGAATTTAGGTTATGATTAAAAAAAGATTTAAACTGAGCGCCCACATTCAAACCATAGGCCGACGCGCGCGCTATCCAACACCCATCGATAACTAACAGCTGGAACCAAGCCGCCATGATTGTTATCGATAACCAACAGCTGAGCACCGACAGCGCAGTCGCGGCCTATAAAAGACGAGCCCAATCGCACTAGCACTTCACTTAGTGCGCGGCATCGGTCGAGTCAGCATCTTGGAGTAGCAGATCAACCAGTAAATACCAACTACCAGTTCATCTCTGGCACTCCCGCAGTGCGGTTCTCGAATCGGCTACGACGCGCTCCCCACCAAGGGACCAAGCATGATGCAATAATATAATATATAAGGGGTTATCGGCTTCTTAGTGTTGCAGTCTCGCTCACTGCTGCTCGATTGGAGATCCCGGAGAGCGCCTGCGACTCACTTGACGCCCTTGTCTACTAATAGCTGAAAACGCCCTTCAAGTACACAGATAAAAAATCTAGAAAGGTATCCATTTGCTAGGATATGTCTATAAATATCCTCTTAATCTATCCAACTAAGGAAACATCATTTTTCATAGCTTATGGTATGCACTTCTTTAGCTCCGTTGGATGATCTATAAGGCTTATTTTCAGACATAATCCCTCCCAAATGGATACCGGCGAATCATCCTTTGACCCCTATTTACTCACGGCGAGTTACTGTGTGTGGCGAGACAGAATCTCCGACTTCAACGGTAAGGCCTCTTCTTTTGAAAATTATGGAGAAGAACCTGAATTCGACTGAAGACGATGATGACATGAGCTGCACATTCAAAAGTACCGTCCGCGATGAGCTGAGCAAAAGATTTAATCTCACATGGCAACCTGGGAAAAGTAAGGTGTCTGCGCGGCAAGTTGCATCTATGCTTGATGCGACGTTATATGGACTTGGAATCTGAACCTTTGGCTGCAAGGGAAGAGATCAGAGCCCGAGTTCTTTAAATTGTGAGGGCCCAGGCACCTTCTACTTCCAGTCAAGACGCGCCACAGTCGAGTCAAGCTGACATTAAGAACAGTGCACTGGCGTTCCTTTACCAGGAAAACATCACGCTGGAACACAATGTCACCTCTCAATGGGACAGTTACCTTGCTGAGCTACCACGTCCTTTCATCTCTTTTGCAGGTTGATGATTAGAGCAATAATATTTATTCGCTCCAAATGTTATGAATTTCTTCTTCATCCTTACCGCCTAGCATCTGAGCCATTCTAATCTCTTCAGAAAAGTATCAATAAATTTCCTTTACCTGCTGTACCTGCCTACCTGAGGAGTGGGAGGAGAGGTCCTTACCTCGTCCGTCCCTCTCCTTGTGTTCATGAAGTTCGTGGCGAAGGGGGGCAGATCACAGTGCACACAAACGAAATCGGCCTAGTGGTTTTGAACAGCACGAGAAAGCAGTGAGGATCTTCTCGCGACACAATGATTCTGGCAAAATACTTTTATAGTTATAACGAAAAAGAAACATTCACGTGTTACACGTGACTCACGTTAGCACTGGAAACACGGAAATACGTGTATTCGGATACACGTGTGTTGTTCACGTGTATTCGTACTACACGTGAAACATCAAAGTCAAAATTTCGAAAATTTACCTATTTTTACCCCTTAAAATAGCCCTAACTCCGCTATTTATGGACCGATCAAAAATATCCTAGTTCAGGCCATAGCGGCAGGTATTACGAGCAATTTAAAAAAGTATAAGAAAATCGGTCAACAAATGGCCTCGCAATCCGTGCCACCAGGTTGAAAAAAGTGGTTCCGAGATAATCACACTTAAAGTTTCGTTTTTTGTGATTTTTTGCTTGAAAATTTCAGGGGATGTTATTAACATTATAACGCATAATTTAAGCCACAAAAAAAAAATCGAAATTTTGAAAATGTTTTCCTAAACACCTACCTTAACTAATTTTAAGCGCGTTATATTTAATTGCAAGTTGCTCATATTTATTTATAATATGCACACACTTAAAAAAGAATATGTAAAATTAAACATGTTTCGTTATAAATTTGAATATATTTTTCAACTTAAAATCTAAGTTTTTCGTAGTAGATTCAAATGTACTATGCAATCATTTAAACTAAATATTTTTCATACTTAATTAACATTTTCTTCATAATTAATGTAAAAGGTACACATATTAGAATCAAACAGTAAACCATAATTTAAAAAAATAATATTGGTCAATATGAAATTTATTGAATGTTGTGCAACGCCATAACTTTTGACAGAGATGTCAGATCGCTTAATGACATACCGCGTTTGAAGCGTCAGTCCAAGCAGATTTTTACCATGGAACAATACACGCCACGCGAGCGCTCTGAAATAGTTGAAATTTACATTCAACAGAACAAGTCAATTGTGAAAACTCAACGTGCTTTTAAAAAATTAAAAAATGTGAAAAGTGCGCCTTCTAAGAACACCATTAAGCGTTTATACGAAAAATTTTCGACTGGTGAGGCTCTTTCTAATCCGAAGAGGCCAAATAAAAGTCGACCAAGGCGATCGGCCGAGAATATCGCTGCCGTACGAGCCAGTGTTGAGAGGTCCCCAAGAACATCCCAAAAACGCCGTTCTCAGCAGTTGGGCATGGCTCGGTCCACTTTACAACGGATTATTCGCGTTGATTTGCATTTGTTCCCGTACAAAATTCAATTGACGCAAAGATTGTTGCCTGCGGACAAGCCTCGTCGATTGGAATGGGCCCAAAGAGTCATCGAAATGGCCGAAGATGACGAGCAATTTTGGAACAAAATTATCATGTCCGATGAAGCCCATTTCACATTGAATGGGACCGTAAATAAGCAAAATTGCCGTATTTACGCCACTGAAAATCCTCAGGAGATTCAAGAAGTGCCTCTTCATGACGAAAAAGTCACAGTTTGGTGCGGCGTTAGTGCGAAAACGGTCATTGGGCCGTTTTTCTTCCAAAATGAAAATGGCCATGCTGTTACCATCAACCAGGAGCGTTATCGCGACATGATGACCAATTTTGTGATGCCAATTATTCGTCGAAAGCGTATGAGGCAGTTCTGGTTTCAACAAGACGGCGCTCCACCGCACACAAGTCGCATAACAATCGATTTTCTGAAGAAATTGTTTCCGGGCCGTTTGATGTCGAAAAGTGGTGATTTGGACTGGCCACCGCGTTCGCCCGATTTGACGCCGCCTGACTTCTTCTTGTGGGGATATTTGAAGTCAAAGGTTTACGTTAACAAGCCAAGGACCGTAGAAGAGCTCAAGGACAACATTCGTGAAGAAATAGCCGCTATTCCGGCCGAAATGTTGGCGAAAACGATGGAAAATGCTGCAAAAAGGGCACAATACGCCATCAACGCCAGAGGCGGCCATTTGAGAGATATCATATTCAAAAATTGATGTAAA
>JAWNNO010001351.1:0-32980 GCA_035044985.1 Lordiphosa fenestrarum | reverse complement strand
TTGTTTCAACACTTTGCTGTGAATTTCAGTGAATTAAGTCGGTCGAGTATACTCTGTACCAACGTACACTACGTTTTGATACTGCAGTAGCACCTAAAGGCAACGCTGCTACTGCGCTGCATCAGCGAACATTCTGTTGCTTATAACATGACAATCGTTTATCCCGATATTTACCATAATTACAAAATACTTATAAATGGTGGTTTTTTAGAAACTTTCTTTTTGAAAACACTGTTTTTGGGAGCTCAGCTATTTCGTGTCACATGTTACTGTCAAACATGTTCAGTTTGGTCTATAATTTAACCACGAATCGACTTACATCATATCTTTTCTTACTACTTGCTCTTCGGTCATAAACTTAGCTTTAAAGTGGAGAACCCGAAATTCTGACTTATTTTTTTTTACTGTGAACTAAACCTTATACCGAACCAAGACTGAATAAAGAAGAAATATCTGAACAACAATCAAGGGTGTATTTTTGGGATCAGGTCGAGACATTTCGAGAGCGTTTCGAAATTCTAGATAAAGGTATAAAATTGTCACTCATAATCCCCAATGTTTTTAGATAATCATAGATTTTTTAATGTTTGTCAAAAGCAAAAGCTAATCCATACTTTATAAACACTTTTATAGCTTAAATAAGACTTTTAATATCACTTCCAGAAGATAATGATGCACAAATTTATATACGAAGTGTGGTCGCTCACTGAAGTGTTAAAGCCTGCGCAGCTTCTAAATCATCACCGTTCAAGTCTAAGTTGAATATTCTGTTTAATATGTAAAAAAAATTCGAAAGAATAGTTTGTATATTAAACAAATTAATTGATTTTAGGTTTAAATTGGGCTCGTATCATTTCACATTTTCAATGGAAAGTAAGACTATAATCTTTAAGGACGTCGGTAAGGCAGTTAACAATATTTTCCCTGCTAACAAAAGGACAGCCTTAAATTAACACAATCAAATGCCATAACCATAGCGCAGACTTCCGATTCTTGTGATTGCACAACATATAGTACAACAACACCTCTAACCAACCAGCTTGATAATCAAATCTGCCATTAAATGCTAATTTGTTACTTTTATTCGGCAAGGGGGAAAATGAAAGGAAATCCTCAATTTTGGGAGCCGTTTAGCAAGGTCGTATAATAATACAACAACAATGAAAACAGCTTAATTTGCGTACGTGAAGCAACGTTATCGAGCAGGCAACCCGTTTAATAAGCAAACAACAAGGGAACAATGCAGAAATGACATGTTCACACCGAATGAGGGGCGAGTACACAGCCGCCCACAAGTCCAATAACGGTGGGTTGAGTGGGCCACGGATTCCAAAGTGTCGAACTGTCAGTCTCAACTGTTTTCCAGTTGTTCGTCATTGGAAACGCCCCCACGTTGAAGACAGTTTGCGGTGCTGGTGCGCTACTAACATTGATTTTCTGGCCAAGACACCATCAAAAAAAAAAAAAGAGGTTAGTGGGGTTTTTTCTATACTTCTTTCGATACTATGTATTAATGCAGTCTGTCAACGAACGAACGACTTAACCTGTAACCAGAACGGTTGAAGGCAATGCAATGCATGGGCTCTTCGCTGTGTGCTTGACTAATACAATCAATCAATTGTCTTGTTTACCTCTGTGTGAGTGGGTGGGCGTGCTGTTGTAGCTTCTGTTAATTGATATTGCGGGCACAATAACAAAAACAATATCAAGAAACAATAAAGAAATATATAGGCAAGCAATAAAATGTCATTGAACATACATACATACATATAGATACATACATATGTAAGTACCAGCTACTTAGCCTCCCGAAATTAAAGGCAGGTGAATGGTTGCGTTAAGTTCAATGCTTTGACCTTAATTGTGGCTTATCGAGAGATGAACGAACTATGAAAACTCGCCAGTGACAATTCACTAACATTCAACAGCACTTGCTCCGCTCTAAATTTTCTAGTCAGTTGCATTTCAGTGCGACCAGCATGTTACCGAAACTGTAAATCTGTAAATCTAAACTAACAGCTAGAGCTACGCGAGACGCTGAGAATTTATTCGGAGCTCTGTCTGATTTCATCACTCAGAGAATGCGCTGCAGAAAATTCACAGAGTACTACGAAAGCGGGTACGAACCATGCGCTAGAACGCCCTTGCATTTAGCCCAAACAACTAATAAATTCTCGCGGGGGTCATGAAAATTGTGCTCAAACATGTTGATAATTGTAGAGGTACCTGCACGAAAAAAATGGAAGCAACTAACACAAATAAAAACAAAGCATAAGCTAAAATAGGGCCCTGCCCGACTTCGAAATACCGTTACTCGGCTCAGGCTCGGATAAGTATGCAACATTTTTTTAACTCGGCCATTTATTATCCAATCCTTTTGAAAATTTCTGAGATTGTAGATATTGGCCACATAGACTACACTGGAAAATCTGAGCTCGATATCTTAAAAATTGTGGGAGTTATTCAATATTTTTTCTTGCGGGGGCGGGCGGGCGTGGCCAAAATTTGAAACAAACTTGATCCGCCTACAGATATACTAGCTTTCGTATAAAATTTGGTTGCTCTTGTCTCTTCTAGACTCTGGAATCTAGGTGTTCATACAGACGGACGGACGGACGGACAGACGGACATGGCTATATGACTGGCTGTTGATGCTGATGAAGAATATATATACTTTATGATATCGGAGATGTCTCCTCCTGCCTGTTACATACATTTGCACGACATTAGTATACCCTTTTTACTATACGATAACGGGTATAACAATACAAAAGGCATTATTAAAACTCTACGGAGGACGAACATGTGGCGTGAACGATGCTCAAATCGCAACTCATTTTATGGGATTTGAGTAACAAAAATCATTTCGATGCAATTTGCACCCTCCATAAATGGTCAACTTCCTTCAGCGCCACCCAAAATGATCCCATAAAAACAACCATGACATTCCCCAGAGCGTCTTCATTCATCAAAGAGTCTACCAGTTTACATATTCACAAAATGATTAAATTTTCTTAAGCGCGCTTCGTTTTGTAAACAAACAACAGCTGACCAGTACAGGGTGACCGTTTCAGATTCAGTGACATTTGGCTGATATCGGTCACCCTACAGTCTCAGAAGCCGCTCTGAGAATTATGAAAAAATTTTCACAGGTCACCGTACCTAGCTTTACACTCTAAATTTTAGAGTTAGAGCCTTACTGAGAAACACTCTCTCCACTTATGCGACGACTTAGCAGAGAGCACACTGAGTATTGTTGTTGCACTTGTGTTACGCCTGTGTGTATTGGTACAACTTTTAATTCGTTATAAATAAAGATTTGCAATTAAATGTTTTTGTTTGCAATGGCGGGGTCTAAATACTCATAAGAACAGATGGTAAAAATTTTGGATTAATTGAATTTGTTTTACTATGCTAAAAAGGGGGCCAAACATTCCTATGGAAATTTTTTAGCGTATTAATATATAGATAAATCACTGGAACTATCAGTGGAATTTATGGATTTTCACATAAACTTTGTTGGAGTATCTGGGTATGCTTCTGTCTAAAATGCACATCGGGATTTTTGGATAAAACAAAGTGGATGACTCTACGTATTTTTAGGAAAATCGGAGACGTCCAGATTTGCAACAAGCCCGGATCCGAAACAGTTTGCAAGACTTTTAAAGCTATAAATTTTCAAGTCAAAGCCAGAAATTATTTGTGCTACTTATACAGTTCTAGATCGATCAATCGGGTAAGAATTTTAAACGTTTTGTAGCTAAAATTTTTAAAATGTTTTGTTCTTGTAAGTGCTAAAATTAAGTACGAAGCACTCTAAAGTCGAATAACGTCCGTGGATATTATTGGAATAAGAAAAATGTTCTTGAATCAATAAATTTTCGTAAACAGAAAAAAAAGAATCCATTTGGACTTGATATGTTTTAAATATCATTTTATTTATTCAACGATGCTGAAAATCATCCCAATTATTATCATTTATCATATCCTTTGAATGATTTTCAGCTACGTTGGATCATCCAATGCTTAGTTTATAATATCCTTTGTTTGATCTTGGATTGAGTACAAAACAGACTTACAATCTAATCTCCAAAAAGTGTGCAACGAAAAATTACAAATATTTTGAAGCGAATTTGTTGTTAAAATTCCCAACTGGTTCTTTCACTTTTGAAATGAAGTTATGGTAGATTTCTGACGTGCAGTAATACCATCTTGGTTTTTGCTTCGTTCTAGTTTTCTTAGTTTTAAGGTTTCTTTTCAAGATCGAATTGAGAAAAGCTTTAGTATTTTCTGTGCTCAAAGCAAGAACATTTTGTACTCGTCTGATGTGCTTTTATTTTGTTTCAAAAATGTATCAAGGTTGATTTCTGATTTTATTAGACTTCAATCAAAAATAATTTATTCCTTTTTTAAGTTTAACTTTAAGTTAAAGCTGGCACCAAGAATCGGAACTAAATTGCATCTTATTTAAATTCAACTAATTTTCATTTTAATGTTCCACCTTTAGGGCATTCGTTAACGGCTCTTATTGCCAGTCTGTCAAACAATGACCAAAAGCATACACTTTTACAGGTACAGAGCATATTACAGTCGGGCTTGACCGACTTTCTTACTTGTTTTTGCTCCCTCTTTGTTTCAGCAATGGGAAAACAGGCAGCCAAACAGCCCCAAAGGCATTGGCGTTGGCGTCAGCGTGAAAACAATTCAATTGCAGCCAATTTCAATTTGTGCAGCAGCAGTTCCTGCCTACACTGGTATGGACGCTTGGACGGACAGATCAGGGTGCACTCCGTCGCCTAGTGTAACTGATTGACTTAACTCTTATCTGAAGAGCTTGAATGGAAGCCTGTCTGCTCTATAAAAAAAAAACACATTACATTTTCCTTGATTTTATGGTGGAACGTTGCTTGCATCCGATATGTCCTAGATTAGGTTATGTTAAAAAGCCACAGTAAAAAGGGTATACTAAAGTCGTGCAAATGTATGTAACATGCAGAAGAAAGCATCTCCAATATCATAAAGTATATATATTCTTCATCAGCATCAACAGCCGAGTCGATATAGCCATGTCCGTCTGTCTGTCCGTCTGTCCGTCCGTCCGTCTGTATGAACACCTAGATCTCGGAGACTAGAAGAGCTAGAGCAACCAAATTTTATACGTAAGCTAGTATTGTCTGTAGGCAGATCAAGTTTGTTTCAAATTTTGGCCACGCCCCCTCCGGCTCCTGCAATAAAAAATATTGAATAACTCCCACAATTTGTAAGATATCGAGGTCAGATTTTGCAGTGTAGTCTATGTGGCCAATATCTACGATCTCACAAATTTTCAAAAGGATCGGATAATAAATGGCCGAGTTAAAAAAATGTTGCAAACTTATCCGAGCTGAGCTGAGTAACGGGTATTTCGAAGTCGGGCAGGGCCGACTTTAACTTACGCTCTCGTTTTAAGATCCTTAAGTTCAAAACTTTTTTAATGATTCACAAAAGCAAGAGCTTAACTTTAGATTGGTAATATTTTTCTACAAAAACTACGAAATGGAATTTAACTTTAAGAAAATATCCCAAAGGGTTCCAAAAACAGCTCCCTAGCTCAAACCAACCCGATTCAAGTATGATTTGAGTAGTTATACCCGTTACTCGTAGAGTAAAAAGGGTATACTAAAGTCGTGCAAATGTATGTAACAGGCAGAAGGAAGCATCTCCGATATCATAAAGTATATATATTCTTCATCAGCATCAACAGCCGAGTCGATATAGCCATGTCCGTCTGTCCGTCCGTCTGTATGAACACCTAGATCTCAGAGACTAGAAGAGCTAGAGCAACCAAATTTTATACGTAAGCTAGTATTGTCTGTAGGCAGATCATGTTTGTTTCAAATTTTGGCCACGCCCCCTCCCGCCCCCGCAATAAAAAATATTGAATAACTCCCACAATTTTTAAGATATCGAGATATCAGATTTTGCAGTGTAGTCTATGTGGCCAATATCTACAATCTCACAAATTTTCAAAAGGATCGGATAATAAATGGCCGAGTTAAAAAAATGTTGCATACTTATCCGAGCTGAGCTGAGTAACGGGTATTTCGAAGTTGGGCAGGGCCAACTTTAACTTACGCTCTCGTTTTTAATTCGAAAGATGTTTTTTAATACACAAAGGATTAAACTAACTACTACAATTTAGTTATATTTAGTAACTAAGTAAGTGTAATACATTTTTATACCCTTGCAAAGGGTATTATAATTTTGCCCAGAAGTGTGCAAAACATAGAATTATTCATTTCCGACCCAATAAACTATTTATATTCTTGAACAGGTTGACAAGCTGAGTCGATTAAGCTTTGTCCGTCCGTTACGTTGGTCTGACAGTTCGTCCGTCCGTCTGTCTGTTTCTACGCAAACTAGTCTCTCAGTTTTGCAGCCATGAAGCAGAAATTTTGCACAGAGTCTTCTTTTTGCTGCATGCCACTAATTTTACGGAACCGACCTTTTCGGATGACTATATCTCATAGCTGCCATAGAAACAATCGGTCGGAAAACTAATTTTAATGAAAAAAACTTATTTCTTTTAAATGGAAACGTCTCCAAACTTTGGAATCATAGGTTTTCTATGCTTTTTTATAATTCTGCCAAGTTTGATGAAAATCGGACAACCATATGGTATAGCTGGCACACAAAAGATAGGTTTGAAAACAGTCTTAGTTAGAAAAATTTTCGGCACAGACGAAGTTAGTTTTTTATTGATATTATGTCAAGCATGGACACTTGAGGTTCGAACCAAAAACTTCACCCAAAAACCTGAAACCTTAATATTTTGGAACCTTAACCATTGATAAATTTTGGTTCGAACCAGTGAGCCGGAGATCTCAAAAATATGTTTGGTTTTGCAACCCTGCAATCGAATTTTTTGGGAAATTGTTTGATTTATCATTATTTAAGTCGCTATCCAATTGGCATAATCCTTTTTAGTGAATTTGAGCAAACATGTGTAAAATTCAATGAAATATTTTTAGTTTTAATCTGCTTGTACTTCTAATAAAGCTCCCCTATCCCCTTCCACCTTCTAACTACGAAATTAGCACGAAATGTTGCACCACTGTGGAATTTACGAAAGAAAATTTTTAGCGACCGAAAATGGCAATGTGCCTCGCAAATTGTGTGAGTTGGTGCGAGATTTGCATTTTGGTGCAAACAAAACAAGGAACAAAAAATGTTTTGAAAACAAGTTCGCCGCCGTGCACATAAAAACGGCAACAACAGCAACAACAACATACGAAGAAGTAGGAAAATGTTGTTGTATATCACTAGAAGCGAGCTTAGCTATTTTGGACTTTGCGGACGGTTACGGTGTGTGTGTCTGCGTGTGTGCCCAGGCAGAGGTTTATTTCGGTTCCTTTTGTTATTGATTTGCTTGCACTGCTGCATTTGGGTTGCATTTCAAATGTGGGACAACGGCAACGAGCCGGCCGGCCACTTTGCACCTAATTGAGCATTCTAAAAGCTGTAAAGATACAAAAACAATGGGACTGCAAGTGCTGCCACTCAATTTGCGGCAGCAGCCAAGTGGCAACACTGTCAGATGCATCTTTTGTAATGCTTGGACGCACCCACAAATGCTTAAGATTTAGCTCAGAGTTTACGCTGTGTGCAAGCTTGAGCCGGAGCTCTCTGAGTGCCTTATGCACTTATTGTTCTTATTATTATTTCTTGGGTAGCAGTAGTTGCTGTAGTTGTTGTTGTTGTTGGCTCGCTGCTTGCTCACTGTGCCGTGTCGTGCAACGAACCGCAACCGGGGGAGGACGGCGTGCAGCGCCATCCCCCAAAAGCACACACAAAAAACCCTCTGTGCTAGCTGCCATTAAAAGAAAAACTAAAAAAAAAAGAACAGAAATAACTAACTTAATAAACGCGTGCGCAATTTTCGTCTCTGTTGTAATTCAATTAAAGCGAATTTAGCTTTACTATTTGCACTTTTGACTTCAAGTGAACCGCAAAAGCAGGCGAGAGAATTACGAAGAGAAAGAGAGGATTAGAGGGCTCTTCTGATGTTGACAGTTACGAGGGCAGTCTGACACGTCAGTGACTTACGAAGACAGTTATACTGCCTCTATCCTATCAGCTGTAGAGTTCTGCTAAAGACTCAAGGTTTGCCTACCCATGACCCATGTAATTAAAAACTTCAAAATAAGAAAAACTTAAGTCTACAAGAACAAATACATTCTTAAAGTCTGCTTTTGGTCCTTGCACAAATTTAACCCAGTTATCTTATACCTTCCAAATAAGTTTTTTCAAAAGAAGAGAAAAGAGCGTCTGTAAAAAGTGTATTCCTTTTCCGGAAAAACTAAAGACAGATCCAAAAAAACTGGATAATGTGAATAATAGTATAGTATAATAGTAATAGTGAACTCTACAAAAGCAACGATTACATCCAATGAACTATGTCAGCGGTGGGCAGGCTCTTGCTCCCATTGCTCTGAATGTTAAGCTTCTTTCATTCCAAATGTACTCAATTCGAGATCACTAGACCGGAAAAGTATAGACAGCATTTTTGACATGGGGTTCAACAATCATGTGCCCTGGTGCAATGCGATATCTTGCAAGGTTGGGAGTTCGTGTCCCAAGCAAGACCAAAAAATTGTAAATTTCGTAGTTTTTCATTTAAATTTTTAATCGCTTTGGGTCTGTCTTGAAGGGCATATATTATATATTTTCCTACGGAATTCGGAGAAAGAAAGTAAAGGAATCTTTCTAGGAGCGCAAATTAATCTATAACATGCGGTCAAGCATATATTATACATAATTTGATTTTTATGAGATTACTGCGACTGAAATCGGTCTTCTTTCGGCTCGAAATATATATGGCTGCCGACTTCCCATCTTATTTTGCAATTTTGTTGTAATTAAACTAAAATTTGGTTTAGTGCACGTTTTTTTTACCTCCCCAACCGACTAACCAAAATTTGGTTTAGTTATATAGACTAATTCACATTGATGCCATAAACCCAATTCATCCAACTAGTCGTTTTTATACCCATTGAAAATGGGAAAAGGGGGATCATGAAGTTGTGCGAATGTATGTAACAGGGAGAAGGAAACATTTCCGACCCCATAAAGTATATATATTCTTGATCAGCATGAACAGCCGAGTCGATATTGCCATGTCACTCTATCTGTCTGTATGAACGCGTCGATTTCAGAGACTATACGACATAGAGCCACAAATTTTATGCCGTACGCAGATCAATTTGTTTCAGATTTGGAAAATTCCCCCCCCCGCCCCCTTTTTATCCCCAAAAAACATAGACCTCCTCTAGACATCCTAGACCTAAAAAAACCGTCAGATCGACAATTAGAGCCTCGTGGTTATAGCCCAATATCTATCTATTCTGAAAAGTACAATCAGATCGGACAAAAAACACCGGAGTTATAAGCGAAACAGTAGAGCTGATAAGAGCACCCCCCCAGTTGTTGGTCAGGACTATAAAAAAAAGTGTTGCCTACATTTAGGATGACAATTTATTAGCTGTTACAAAAACCGGGTAAATTCATCTTCAAAAATTCAAAAACAAATAAATGAAAACAAATGAACAGGGTATTTTGTGGTCGGGAAACTCGACTGTAGCGCCCTTACTTGTTTAAATGTGAATTTAATAATGTTGAAGGTTCAAAAATGTTTAGTTCAATGTTTTTGAGTAAAGATTTTAGTACACTCAAAAAAAAAATCAATCCGAAACGGGATTAAAAACGGGGTGATCCCGGATATTCTTGATCTGATCCCGGAAAAAGATTAGGAATTTACTTCCACTTTTTTTTGTTTTTATCCCGAAAAACAGGATCACTTCAAGCATGCCCGGGATCACCCGTTTTCAATCCCGAATTCGGATTTTTTTTTTGTGTACGAACCTTGATTCGGCTCACGTCTTTCCCCAATTTAAATACAAGGTTTATTAAACCTGCAGTTTCAGCCGACACGTGTTCGTGCTTATTTATTTGTTATATACACTAACAGGCCTACATCATATATCTTCGATTTCAAATGAAACCCAAATTGGACGATTTTGTTTTTTGCCGTTTTGGTACTCAAACGATTTGCATTCGACTTGTAATTCGAAACACTTGGAAGTGTACTCTCTCAACTTAATCAGCTGGATTAGCAAAACGAACATAATAAAAACTCTCAAGTAAATTAATAGTTTTTAAATTTAGCTGCTTAAAATGTTGTTTTAATATTAACGGCATCTTGCTACCAGCGTTTCATAAAGAAGTGACATGCAGGTACCAGGAACAGGTAACCAAATTGAATTCGATTTGGTGAAAGTGGAAACCGGTACAGACCCGCTAATAATATTCAGAATTTATTTTTATTTGGACAAACCTGATTATCTCATACTTAAGTCGATAAACATTTAGAAAATTCGAGGACTCAAATATTTAATTGAGCGATGAAAGCATATTTCAGAAATCGATTGCTAATGCATCGTGATCGGGTGTGGTCCAGCGGATAGTGCTGTGCAAGAGGTATCTGGGATTGATCCCGCCTCTCGTCATCTAATGAAAACGTTTTTTCTTTTCGCTAGCTTTTAATTTTTTGAATATACTTAAAATCAATATTGTTACACAATCCTAAGGAAGGCCCACACAAAATTTCAAGTTAATCGGCCCATTAGAACTTGAGAAATCGTCTCAAGATGGAGGCACCCGTTTTTTAACATTCTTAAGCAGAATCCTAGCAGCGTCGTCTAAGTGGAGGTTTGCACTTTGAGCATAAACAGAACACGTAGGACCAGGAGTCATGCTCACTATTCTTATAGTTGGTCTAAAGAAATCCCCAGCTTTAGAACAAATAGCTTGATTGGCACATTAATCCAGAGGAATTCCTTTGCAGAAATAGAAGCTCTGCAATAACCGCTCGACAGCAGCCATAGAGGCTAGTAAAAATGCAGTTTTAGGCAGCTAATTGTAGAAGTAGCCAAAATCAGTTGGGGATGTGCTTATAAAAGCTGGTTATGAAGAAGTGTTTCATGTTCACATGTTCAATGGCAAATCAAACCACTCAAGAGACAACATCATTATGGTCATCACCGAAAAAGTCCTTCTCCTGGAGGTACGCAAAAAAAAAAAACCCAAAAACGAGAAGTCACCGGAACCAGATGGTATCAAAAAACAAGGCTATCAAAAGGTAGATACCCTGATCATTTGAATCGGTTCTCTCACATAAGACATAAAACACGGCTGAAAATCCAACATTGCTGGATACAGCCAATAGCTTACAAAGTCACTGACTTATCAATTTGCCCTCGGTTAACTGTAACTAACCCCAACTACCTACACAAAGCATGATCAATCAACAATAAATTGTGTAGAAAACCAACTATTTGTAGAAAAACCAACAGAAAATCAATAAAAAGCATTGAGTTTCTTTGCCTTTTTCTTTGTTTAAATTTTGTTTTGTTATTGTTGTCTGCGACTTGTCGCTGGCAATTAATTTGCTTCCAGCCGGCAACAGAAACCGAAACAAAAACAAAAAACTCGTTTGTCATTTCCAGCTAAAAATACTAATTAAGCAAAAGCGTTAGGCACAGAGAGAAGACCAGGCCAGGCCTGGCCAATCGCCAATCATGAGAAGCAGGGCCAAGGCTATTTGGGAATAGTTTCAAGTCAAAAAAAAATCACGGGGAATCTGAACAAACAGAGACAGGGAGAGCTGATTTTTATAAATAATCACAGAAAAATAGTTTAGAAAATATGTACAGCTGAGTACTCGAAGATGATAAAGTTGAATCATATGCACAATTCGTGAAAATATATATTTAGTTCCATTTACTTTCCTTTTGCAATTAATACACAATTTGCCATTCAGACAGACACAAAAGACATTCTGTCATCGCATATCAAGTTGTAGAAATAGCAAAAACAAACAAAACAAGAAACAAATACATCAAAAGGGGGAAACGACAAGCACATGGACTGAAGAACCAGCCCAGCAGCTCCACCACCAACAACTGCACCAGGAAAGGCAAACTGAGAAAGAAGGCGACAACAACTGATGACAGCAGCATGGACAAATACGAGTATGTATGCAAGCATGAGTATAAGAGTATGCATTCTGTCTACATAGTATATATTTATGGGTGTGTGTGTGTATTCATTGAAAAATAACTAACAAATAAAAAAACTGCGACATACTCTAATCAGGGGAACGACCTCTTGATACTTATTATGAGAAATCCTAATTTGGAGTACAAAATCTTCTTAAAGTTTAACAGATTCAACAGCCATTAGGTCGTACCGCTGGCGCTTCAACTCTTCAAAATTGACAGACATTAACAATTTAACACATCGTTCTATTTTAACCGATATATCAGAGCTATTTTAAAGCATATCATTTCGAGTCGAAGTTGAAACAGGAAGAAGAACTATTGCTATTTTAAGAAATATCAAAAAGACTCCCCAATACACCTTTTTGGTTCCTGTAGATTACGCTGAGAAAAATCTTGATTTAAGCAATAAATCTGCAAAAATAAAATATTAAGAGCAAGAAATGTGCTGGTTACGATGTATCTGTTAATTACGGTCGTATTGATTTTAAAAAATATCGGTTCTTGAATGACAGTTGTGGTTCTGGTTCAGAGATTTCTTCGAACCTTTTGGGTATCAAATTTTGCATTCTTATGTTTGGAGCGTTTGAGAGTTCAGAGGGAACTAAAGCCAAGATTATAACCTTTAGATATCAAATCGCTTTGTCGGGGCTTTCAGATAAACTTTGCTGCTTTCTTTACATATAATAAAAACTAACAAAAGTAACGCCAGATATTTGCTAATAGAGGAATGGAATGATGGGGTGTATCATGTGTCATCAAGACAAGCGTCCGAGCTCATTTCGAGAGGTCACCATTCGGCTTATGTGATGTTTTGGTGCGGAGTCGCCTGTGGTGGGCTCATCAAACTCCATTTTTGTAAAGAAAAATGTTAAAACTGGCAAATTTCCACCGAAGTTTGTATACCATTGCAGTTCATATAATTTATCTTAATAAAGGTTTTAAAAGAGAATCATTGGAAAAGTGAAGAATTCTAGTTAAGTGGTTTCCACAGATGACCAATAGATTGCGCCTCTATCATGATCATTTGGCTGGCCAGTTTATTGTATGACAGATCTTTGAAATACTCATTCGATAATGATAAAATTGTGCTGAAGCAGATAATACATATTTATAGCTGGAAAGTTTAAGACAAAAACAAAATTAAGAAACCTACAAAAAGTAGAGCAAAATCTAAGTTTATCTGACACTTGGCAACTATTTGGGAGATGAAAAATCGGCACTAAGACTATTATTAAAACCTTCCTTTTCTATGGCAGCTATACTATATAGTCGTCCAAATTCGAACAAGCTTTGTGGAATCATGGAAAAGCATAGAAAACTTATAAATGTGGAGTGTGAAAACGTTTCCGTTGAAAACAAAAAATTATTCACTTGGAACTAGTTTTTCGACCCGGACGATTCCGACAAAAGTGCAGCGTATTAGTGCCATAAAACTTCGTGCAAAGTTTGGTGAAGATAGCTTTAAAAATGACGTAGGAGATAGCACAGAAACAGACGGACGGACGGACATGGCAAAATCAATTGCGTTCCTAATGCTGATCAAAAATATATATACTTTACTTTCATAAATTTTTCATTTCGAAATATGTGATAACAGGCTATTAAACCTCGTCATAGAACTGAACCGAACCTAACCGTTTTAATTTTTGGTTTTCGGTTCGGTTCGGCAATATCAAAATGCCGCCGGTTCGGTTTATCAGCTGGAATAAGCGGTTTGGTTTCTGTTCGGTTCGGTTCGGTTTAGAACCGGCTTGCATTCCTGATATTAAAAATCAATTACTTAGATAGTTTAACGCAGTTCAGAGATGCTGCAGTGAATTCATTCATTAGCAAATTCCAAAGTAGAGCAAATATAAAAGGAAGAATTGACTATTTAAAAAGGTCCAGTTCTTTGGAGTTCTTCTGAACGGCTGCAAATAGCATATCAAAAGTGCCAGCAGTTCCACTTAGCTTCACCGAATAAAACATGCATGGAGAGGAGACAAACAACCGATCAATAGAAGACAAGTAAAACATCCATTAAACAAGCCAACGCCAATCACACTAACAACAAAAACAACCAAATAACAACAAGTTGTAAGCGAAAGCGATAATAAGAAATTGAAAAAGTGCGTGCCGCTGCAACAGTGTGCGTACTTGTATTTGTATGTGTGCCTGTGATTACAAGCCAGCCCCCTCCCCTGCTCGCCGTAGCTGCCTTCCATTTTCAATTGCTGCCTCAGAGTGCAGCAGTTGCAGCTGACAATTACCTCAAGAGGACAGCATTGCGGTTGTCACGCCGTTTTGTTGTTGTTGGGTTTCCATGAAATTACTTAATAATGTTAATTTGAAATTCCAAACGCGTTTTTTGCACTTTTCGTAAACATAAATTTCCATACCAAACAAGGAAAAAAAAAACGGGAGGAGCTCCGCAGGAGCCAGACCAAAACCATTGCTTGTAATCATTTATGTTTGGTTTTTTTTTGTTTTTCGTTTTATTGTGGCCACGTCTGATAATTATAATACAAGCAAGGCTCTACTGTGTGTCTGTGTGTGTGCGTACACGGGTTATTTTTATACATTTTGTCTTTGCTTGGATTTTAATAGCTTTGTATTTGCATTTCTTTCACTCGCATTTCTTTTCAATTTGAGGCTTTCAATTTGACAAAGATTTTACAATTTCGGGCACGATTGTGTAATATCCGTTTCCAGGCCACAAATTACATAACAATCCAATGGAGAATATTTTGAAAATATTGCGGTAGCCTTTCTTTGTACGGATGAAATGAGAAAACAACTCTTAATGCACGGACGTCGCACAGTGGAGCCATCTGCCTTTTTTCGATGCAAAATTCCCAAGTTCTGAATTCTTTAAAATAAATGCTCAAACACAAGGTGCTAAGAATATGGAGATTGATATCACAAATGTTACAAGAGTTACATTATCCAGTAAAAGATTATTTAGTTTTCCGCCCTTTTTCAATTCAAGGTATACTAATGAAATTTAGATGACGTCTCTGAAAAAACATTAGATTACTGTTTAATTCAAACAATTTGATGACCTACAACCACCCTTCAGTAGGACTTTGTACTGAATCTTGGAAAGCTGTTCTTAGGACCAACAACTTCGTGACCTTCGCTTCTTTTAGGCATCCAAACTGATCTCAAGGGCGAGTTTCTTGGGAGGTACTGAAAACAGTCATTTTTTGCTATGCTATGTGCTAGAGGTGCATTGCGTTTTATGGTTTTTATCTGACAAAATGGTTCTGGCACACTTAAATAAATAGAAATTAGCTTTAACTGATATCGAACTCCAAGAACCTCGAAAACTTACCTTTTGCATAGTGCAGTATGTTCCTCTCAGCGTGGCACAGATTTGTCGTTGTGACTCCGGTGCATTCCACAAGAAATAAAAGAAATGGGACTTACACAAGCAAATTGAAAAAGTTCACAACAAAAACGTTGCCCGAAAAAGATGGTGGAATATTTTCTTAATTAGAGTTCGCTCCAACTGCTTCGGGATTCTGCATGGATTGTGCACATCCAAGTCTGATGGGGATGACCTCTCTGCTATGTGGGTTCAATAGCAGTGCCATCTTCGCGCTGTTGTCAACTTCCCTTCTTAAAGTATGCCCAATCCAAAACAATTTAGGTTTCTTTATCTCTGTTGTGATGGGTTCGTTTCCAGTGCAATCGAGGAGATTTTGATTTGTGATGTTGCGAAGCCGGGAAATGCGGCATATTAAATAACTCTCTCATATGCTTTTACGATCAGTGACTGACTCGGATTCTGAGCTATAAAACAGACCGTTGAAGATGATCAGTTTGGCTTACTCCGATGTAGCTTTCAAAAAGCGTTTTGGGCCGGGATTGATACCGAAACGATTTTCGTTATTGGTCAGGATGTATATTTTGGACGATAGCTATATTTTAGCTTAAGTTCATGATGGAAAGCGGCTATAAGCGGAATGCGGCATTTTAAAGAAAGCTTTTGGCCAGTTTTAATGCCTTGACCAAAACCGAAATTCGTTTCTGTTTAAGTCCCTGGTCTCTAGCTTTGGAAATGCGTGCTTCCACAACTGTCGATGCACCGGCATCTTTCTCAATGACACTTCCCAGTTGGAAGAATTCGACTGCCGCGATTAGGGGCATAAGCTTAGTTTTCGAGATCTTTATGTTGAGGCCAATTGCGTGGGATTTCTTTCAAAGGCGCTTGTTTTGTTGTGACCCCTTTCAGTGTATGCTTAGTACAGATCGCCTTGTTATTTGTGCGTTTGAGGACATCATCGAGGACAACTATGAACAAGAAGGGTGACACAACACACATCTTTGCCTCCGGGATACCGCAGTTATGGGACCAACTCTACATTACCTCCCTTTTGATAGTATCGAATTCTCGCTCCAAGTCCGCAAGCATTAGAGAAATTGAAGCCCTTCAATCCGTTGACTGTAACACTATTATGCGTGGGCTTTGATGTGGTCCCGCAGTATCGGTCGGGCCTGAAACCATTTAGCTTTCGTCTGAACAAGCCATTGGTAAGATTCTGTCCAGGCTTTTTACAGCGACTTGGGTCAGCTTTTTGGGAATGGTAAAGATCTGATTCGTAAATCATATCCAAACTGGGGATATTACAACTATGAGAAAGAAAACATAGCAAAAGTGAAGTTGAAACCAGAACCAGGAACTTTTGGAAACATATGATTGACAACATTATTAGCTGTGTTCCATTCGACTAGTCAATAGCTGTTGATAGTCATCTAAAATTGGTCCAGATTGTATTACCGACTTCTTACATGATTTTTAAGTGAGTCACTCAAGTTGCCCTTCTTCTTCAAATACGAGCGATCTTTTAAAACTAGTTCTCATTCTTTAGTGCTGAATCATCGGGATATTTTAAGTTTCCATTTTAAACCAGTTTCGAAATGGAGTGCAAATTCTGATTCAATCAGGGCTGCAATCCCCAACAAATTTTGGGAGCTTCGGTTCGCGGGCTCGAATCAAAATTTACCAATGGATTCCAATAAGGTTCGGAAATTTGACGTTCAAGGTTTTTAGGCGTAGGTTTTGGTTCGAACCTTGGTTCAGCCCATGCTTTATACAAGTTCATATAGCAATCGTCCCAAAAACCACACAAACTGTACAGGAATTGTGTTGATTTTGGGTATAAAGTGAGTTGTAGTACATTTCAAATGGGATTACTCCAATTATAATTTACTGTTAATCAAAACTCCATTTGGTAGTCTGCATATCTCTTAGCTACCATTTTGTGAATCATTTAATAAGCTTTGGAGACGAGGATCATAAAGAACAGAGGCTAATATGCGGGGAAGTCAAAGTTAATTCTCAACATGGGTTAATATACTTTCCTGCCAATTCTAAGTCTCAGTCGTACAAAACCTTTAGGATACTAAATAGAAGACGTAGCTAGACATTAATCTGTCTTGAACCGAACCGATTTTTGAATTTATAGGTTTTAGGTTTAGCTTTAATACTTTAAGAGGTTCGGTTCAAACCGGTTTGCAGCCCTGGATTAAATATGTATATATCTCAAGGGCAACTGCAGCTCTATAATCGAGAAAAATTTCAAGGAATATAGGCGACGTAAGAATCTAGGCATAGCGGACACTCACCGCTTATCATCATAAGAAAATACCGAATTCATAGCATGTTTTTGGAGCGTCTAATGTAAAAGCAAACCAACATTTGAGGATAAGTTCGTAGACAAAACGCAAACTGGTACGTGAATATGTCAAATAAAAAATGTTTGTTTTGGTTATTCAACCCAAGTGCAGGCATACAAATTTTGTTCCCTTATTTGGAGACTTTAATCTCGTGCAAGCAAATAAGTTTGTAGAGTGTAGATAATGTTTCAACGGGGAAACGTAGATTAAGATGCTGATTCAATTTCATGAGAATAAATTTTGATTAGACGAAACTCTTTCGGTGAATTCCTTGAGATGGCAATCAAGCTCACATATTCAGTAAAATTGATTGATCAGCTTTGTGTATTTATATACATATATATTTTATATATTCGAGAGTAGTTCAATAACAAACAAGAAGTAAAATTGATACATTAAACGACTCTCAACTGGAAACGAAAGCAAGGAAAACAATGGCAATGACATCAGACAGGCACATCACAGGCAGAAGGATGTGCAGACATCATCATAAAAATGTGCAAAAATATGCTTTTTGTACCAAAAGAGGAGGGGGAGGGTAAGGGACATAGAACTGGGCGCGTCCGTTGGGATACCGCTTGGGACACTTGCGACACGTATAGAAAAAATAAAGAAAATATGGCTTGGTGGTGGCTACAACTGACGATGAAGTCACACCAGCTATAGCTATAGCCAGGGGGAAGGGAGGTGGTGGCGGTGGAGGTAGTTTAAGTTTACTTACCGCTCCGCAATCGGCGGCCGGCGAATTCTCAACTATGTCGTAGATGACATGTGGCGGTCCAGTTGTTCCAAGTAATGAAAATCCAAAACCGGAATGCTGCTCGCTGCGACGCAGCACCACTTTCAATTCCTCGGTCATTGCGCGACGTTGACGCCTCTGCCTCTGCTTGTGTCTGGCTGCCTGCTGCCGCTCCCTGCAAGTTGCGTGCGTTGTTTTTGTTGTTATTGCTGCTGCTGGTGCGGGCGTCCCACCTGGGTAATGGCTAGCTCTCTGTTTATAACTTTTAATTTGCCAACGTTTTTAATTTCTGACCCGCTCCTTCTTCTCGCTGGTTTTGGGCTTGGCTGACGCTGCCGCCACTTCAGCACTTCTTCGAGCACTCATTTACACACACTCACATACGCGCACACACACATAAACGCACACACACACACATGTACAACTTAAAAATTGAATGCGATCATCTTCATATTTATTTGTGTTTTACAATTTGCACTTGGAGCTCTGCTTTCTTTTTAAGCAAACTTTTTCACAAAAACTTGTTTAATTTTTTTTTGCTTCGTTTTTCTTTCTTTCTTTTGAAACTTTTCGCCGCCGCCGCAGACGCGCTGCCAACGAAAGGGCCTAGACGCACATATTTAACACTAACTTGGCCCGAGCACACACACACAGTTTTACATGTCGTTGCTGCAATAGTTATTAATATTAAATAGATTTATTAATTTAAAAAAAACGCAGTGCGAATCAAACGACTTGCGGAGCGACTACGACGACGACCGTGGGACGCCTTTTTGGCATAGTGTGACCGTCGGTGGGAATCGCGAAAATATTCCTCTATTTTTGATAAGCGATTAGGTTGATTCGATTAAAGTGCTATCGATATGATATCGATAGTCGATAACTTTGGGGGTTAATTTGAATTTGTGTGGGAAAGTGGATAAGAAAAATGCGCTTTCAATAGTCTGTGAATCGCGAAAATAAACATGGTCAAGATCTTTTAGAATAAATCTAGAAACAGATTTTCAAAATAGATAATGAAGTTCCTACAAAACTGCATCCGAAAAGGGAAAGACAATGAGGCTTCTCTATAGGTCAGGCAGAGCAAACGTTCTCATCAAGTCTTATATCAGATAATGTGCATTGCAGCGAATATGGCCAGGAATCTGGGCTATCTACTGTCCACTAAATCGACGGTGAACTGCTTTTGACTTATCTTTCTTCAAAGGTCTTTGACCCAAGTTTCTAGTTGCTGGAAACTGTAATGCATGTCTCTCTGTGTACTCTATCAGGGTTAAGCCCACACCTGTTTCCACGGTGAACTGGAGCAATTGGTAAACCCCAACATGGAGCTGAAATCACCCGCTGACATTGTTCGTGCGGACTACCAACACAGCGGCTAAGCAAGCGACTCCTAGGATCTAGAATTCCCTATTTGGACTGCGCGGCTAAAAACCTTCGAGTGACTCTGGACCGCCGTTGGTCCTGGTGCAAAATTTTCGGACTCAGCTGCGGATACCAGCATTTTGAGTAATCGTTGCTACAAGTCAAACTAAAATGCCCATGCAATTGCGCCTTTAAGATAAATCTCCGACAAGTTTTTATGAGCATTAGATATTCAAATTTTATAGCTCCTCCATCTCTCTGTTGGAAGACACACAAAGCACTTGACTCATACTCATGCCCGGCAGCTACTTCCGTTTCAGTTGGGGGGTTCGGCTCGGGTGCGGGATGCAGTTTGTTTTGACAGTCCCAAAGATAACAACAACATAGTTTGTGGGTGTCATAACCGAAAGATGAAACGTCGAACGCATGCACGCACGCACGCGACTTGTGTCCAGATGTTGTGCACAATTATCATATCAGCAGCACATCATTTACACTTAAGTGAAAAAACAGATTGAGCCAATCGAATGGCTGGACCAATGAGCAGCAGCCAGTGACGAGGTCTGCCTTAATAAGCTGCTCCCGCTGGACGACAGCGTTTAGTTTTAGATCAACTCGTAGAGCGGAAGGAACTTAAAGATGAAGAACTCCAATTCAGAGACAGAATTAAGCCATTGCTTTGATGGAGAATATGTGTACGATCCAAGCCTGGACTATAACTATATGTGGCCTTACGATTGGTCTGCCTTGCCACCTGCGCCGAGTGTGGAACTTGAATCAACTGCTGCTAATCAAAAGGAGTTGCAGGTCGAGATGGGCAATTCCAGTACATCAAACGCCACTCAACGCAAGGAACGCACAGCATTTACCAAATCTCAGCTCAAGCAATTGGAGACGGAATTCTGCTACTCCAACTATCTAACCCGTTTGAGGCGCTATGAAATTGCAGTCGCCTTGGAACTGACCGAACGTCAGGTTAAGGTTTGGTTTCAGAATCGCCGCATGAAATGCAAACGCCTCAAACTGGAAACAGAAGCCATTACACGGACTACATATTGAGCTTTTTTCATCTTACAATTAAATTATTTAGTTTACAAAATTACAGTTTGATTTGAATAACTTATTTCTTCAGCTTCTTGAGCTTGTTCTTAGGCAACGATTGAGCCAGTTGCTTGGCGGCGCTCAATTGGAGAGCCTGGCTTGCCTTTTTATTCCCTTTGACCTTTGGTACAGGAACGGATTTCTTTTTCTGTATGCCGCCAGAGCCGGGTTTTCGTTTAAGAAGACGATCAACGTCGCCGGGAATTTTCTTTTGCTGCTTTTTGGGCGGAGGCGTTGGTAGCTCCTCTTCATCCTCCTCGCTGCTGTCTTCCTCCTGCTCCGATGCACTCTCATCCACATAATCCTCATCGTCGGAGTCCTCATTAATAGTATTACCCAACAAATCTTCCAGTTCAGGTTCTTTTTTCTGCTTTTTGTTCACTTTGGCGACTGCAGCAGCAGCTGAACTTGTGGAACCCTCCTCTACCTTGCTTTTCTGCACCGGTTGTACTATCAAATCCTTGAAATCAATGCCCAAATGCTTGTACTTCTCCTCCAACTTTTTGACCTTACTTAAATTGGACAATGTACGCTTCTGGCAGGCAGTTTCGGTCCAGTTGTTCTGTGCTTTAACACTGCGTTGTGTGGCCTTGGTCACGTCAGAGATGTAGATTGTTTTGCCCGCCTAAAAATACAGTTGATTATCATGTGTGTCCAGTTATGGATTTGAAGGGCTCTTACCTTATTATGCACCTTCTTCACAGAAGTTTTAAAGTAGTTAAAGGTCTGCTGCTCGGGCGGTATGTACGATGCTTTGACCACTTTCTGAAACATTAAGTAGTTATCCATGGTCTCCGCCGCAACTTTGGCCACCTCTGGGTACTCAAACTCCACAAAGGCAAAGCCCTTGCTGCCACCCGTGCGTGGCGAACGGCCCAGGCGAACACGCATAACGCGTCCAAACTGCTTGAAATATTGACGCAATTGTTGCTCAAAAAAGCCGTGGGGCAAATGCTTGATGAACACTATGCCGCGATCCTTGTCTTGATGTGTGGCTGCCGTTGTCTTGCGGGAGGGAAGCTTTTTCTTTAACTGTAAAGGCAGAAGCACATTTTACAGTTGGTTTTGCAGGCTGGCAGAAATCGGTGTTTCTCGTTTTACCTGTCCGGAGACAACAGTTTCTTTGGGCCCAGACTTCTTGGCGGGCGTCACCTGTTGCTGAGTCTTCTGGGGCTTAGGTTTCTTTACGGGCGGCATGATGTCAAGCACAGTTTTAGTAAAAATCAAAGGTAAAAATAATCAAATGCACAACCGACCGCCGCACGTGGAACAAAGTGGATTGATAACGATATGTCGACTGACACATATCGATAGATTGCAGTCAGACCGTGACTGTGACTTGCCGATAGTTTGCCGACAAAGCGACCAATCTATCGACTACAGCTCCTCTCTAGCCGAGATCATCGACTACTCTTTGGTAAACATTAGTGTTACCGTAGACCACTTGGCCAACGCCAATTCTAAACCACCAGCACCAGCACAACGCCTCAACAAGTCCTGGAGATTTCCACTTTCCTGAGTACAGCCACAGCATTGCGCCATGGCACCACCGACTCCTACTTCTCGCAGCCAATATAAAAATAGACTTGGCTTTGATTTATTCCGGGGTAAGCTCCAAGGTACAGATTTCCATTGCCAAAGGCATTAACGCTCACAATATATTAACACAGCTTCCCCCAATATCTTCATGGACACTTCTCAAACCTCGCAAAATTCTCAAAATTCCAACCTTGAAGACGACCAACTGCGCTTGAGCTATAGCTATGACCAGTTGAAAGACTTTTTGGCCAAATCCACGCTTAAGGACAAGTTCCCATTTGCGGAATCGACCAGCCAAGCCAGAAAGGTGAGCCTGGAAGAACTATTCCTATTGCTTAATTATGTTCTCGTTCCAAACAGTTGATAGCCGGCTTCACCCAAGCTCTGACCTGCAATTGCTTGCTGCGTTTGGACGAACTTTGCGATCTTTATGCCTTGTCGATGATAATGATGACCTATGAGCGAGAAAACCAGCAGCTGATGCAAGAGCGCTTTAATCTGCTTGACGCCACATGCGATTTGGCTCATCATCTGGAGCCGGAGGAGATTCATTTAATTGCCAGCGGCTTATACGAGAAATTTGTGCATGGCTGCGGAACAGAGCGTATGGAAAGGGTAATTGATATGCAGGAATCTATTCCAACTCTAATTGTCGCCTCACCGCCGGCCAGTGATATAGCATTGACCTTGCTTTTCACCATATTGGTCCGGTACATCGATAAGCCCACTCAGCTGAAGAACGTGAAAAACGTAGGTAGCCTTGGCATGAAGTTGACGTACAAAATGCTTATTCTTTACTTTCTATTAGGCCACAAATGCCTTCGAAATGATCCAGCTCATTGACTGGCAAAAGTTGGTGGACTCAGGTCAGCACGCAGATATGTTTGTGCTGATCAGGACCTTTGCCCTGATCATAAACAGTCGACGCATACGTCAGGAATGCTCCGATTGGAATGATACTTTGGGAGCTGAAATACACAAATACTTTCTGCAGGTGCGCAAGACAATCGACAACTCGGCCACCTATGGAGTGTTTGAGATGATGGTAAGTAGGTGGACATTTGGCTTTTTAGTGTACTAACTGTGGTTCTTTTCGCAGGTGGAACGCTATATAGCGTACTGTGTGGTTCGTGGAGCTAGTACCAAGTAAGATAATTTTGCGCTGGCCAAAATAGTTTGATAAATCGCTAACTTTTCTATTTGTTGCAGTCCGCAGCTGTGCCTACTTAGGGATCCGTCTTCTGTGTCTACCAAATTCATAGGTTAGCAAGCTTGTGAAAATTTTAATTTGTTACTAATAGTAACTTACTATTACTGTTGAGTATTATAGTTTGTCCTGAAACTAAGCAATTTAATAAATGTTTTAAGTTTTGCGCTCTAATCGTTTTGATTTTCCCTACATCGATTATTCTAGGGATGGTAAAATATCGATACATACATAGTGTCAAGGCTGGTTTAAAAAAAAAACACGTTTAGTTTTAAATGGAAAAATCTTGTCGAAACTTCAAACGCGATTATCTCAAAGCTACTTTTTCGAAAACGTTTCACACGATAAGAAGAGTACCTGTTGACCAATTTTGAAAAATTTTTTTTTTTACTCCTAATAACTCCAACACCACTATGGTGTCTTCTAGGATATTTTGGATCTGTTAATAAATAACGGAGCTAGGACCAATAAAGGGGGAATAAAAGGACAGTTTTTGAAATTTATACTTTGGGACCCCATAACTCCGCTGTTTATTGAACGATCCCAATAATTATTCGAATTGTATTTAAGGAAAAACACGTTGCTTAACTGTTGCACGATAAACAGTCCCATAAAACTGACTCTAAGCTGAGAATTATTCTGCGCTCTCCAATTTAATAAATTCTGTTTATTATTGTAGAACAAAAATTCATATAGAATTTGCTTATTTTCAATATAAATCGGTAAGCACAGTGGAACCACTAGTTCATAAAAGTAATTCTGATATAATTTTTCACGTGGAATTCACAACACGATCCGAATTGATGCGGAATCACTTTTGAAAAGTAACTGGACTTGTGGCCTGAGAGGACCATAGGTGGCGACTACGATTGCGCGTCCGCCAGTAATCAAAGCTATCGATATGCCTATCGCGTGCCATCCCTAAACAGATGTTAATTGTCGTGCAAGCGCGTCGTTCGCGCGTGAAGAAGCAACAAGCGAGGGTCACGGGCACGTGTATTGTCGGATTTTGAGTTTCCAACGAGAATAGTTTTTGAATACAAATAAATACACATATTATATCCAGTCCAGAAACAAGACACACGCAGCATGTTCTACCTAATTGGGCTTGGCCTTGGCGATATCAAGGATATCACAGTGAAAGGGCTGGAAATTGTCAAGCAGTGCAGTCGTGTGTACCTAGAAATGTATACCTCAATTCTGGGCTGCAGCCTTGAGGACATGGTGAGCGGTGGGCGGTGTGGAGTTTGCTGTGTATGTGTGGGTGTGCGTGTTAATTTGGTATTTTTCTCTGCCTTCCAGCAAGAATTTTATGGCCGTCCCCTGCTGCTGGCCGACCGCGACCTTGTGGAGCAGGGCGCCGACGAGATTCTGGCCGGTGCTGGCGAGGCTGATGTAGCCCTACTGGTTGTGGGCGATCCGTTTGGGGCCACCACACACACAGATTTCATTTTGCGCGCCAAGGAGAAGAACATTCCCTACAAGGTCATCCACAACGCGTCCATCATGAACGCCATCGGCTGCTGTGGCCTACAGTTGTACAAATTCGGCGAAACGGTGTCCATACCCTATTGGGACGAGACCTGGAAGCCCGATAGCTTCTATGACAAAGTTAAGCTGAATCGCCTCCACAACATGCACACGCTGTGCCTGCTGGACATCAAGGTGAAGGAGCCTACCCCCGAGTCGCTGATGCGCAAGCGCAAGGAGTATATGCCGCCGCGTTTCATGAGTGTGGCCGAGGCTGCCCATCAGCTGCTAAGCATTGTGGAAAAGAAGGATGCCCTGGAGCGGAATACGGTGCTCAACGAGCAGTCGCTGTGCGTGGGTCTGGCCCGTGTGGGCCAGGACACGCAACAGATTGTTGTTTGCACGCTGCAAGAGATGCGCTCCACCGACCTGGGGCAGCCATTGCATTCGCTTATCATTCCCGCCAAGGAGATGCATCCCCTCGAGGTGGAGTTCTTGCAACAATATGCGGCCAGCATCAAGCTGGACGACTACAATCATTAATAAATACAAATCCCGCCGACACCGCATGAAATTAACTATTTAAGTGTTTTAGAGAATGTTCCGTGCAAGAGGACGACCACAACAACACATTGAAATTGAATTTAAGAAGCTTGAAGCTCTATCTAGATAGCCGCTGCCTCTTCATGGAGTGTAAGAAGAAAAGTGATATGTGTGGTTTCCAACCCACTTATGGGCTCTGCCTGCTTAATTCCATCTGTATATGTATGTGTATGTAGTTTGCCAACAAGAATAAAAATGCATTAATTCATTAAAGTTAATTGGCACGAATGAGAATCTAATTTTACAGCGAAGGTCCTCCTTGAAACATTTTGCAAGCAAAATCAAACGATCGTCTTATGCCTGGTATACTGAAACACTTGGTGGCTTAGCCATGGCAAGGATACCGTTTATGACACAAAGTTTTAAATTCAAAAACTCAGTTTAATTTCGATTCATTTTAATATTTGACTCTAAAGGCGAATTTCTTTTGAATATTTACTCAAAGTTTTAAAAGATCTTTTGGAAATTCAACCCTTTTTAGAAGCAACTTAAAGCTTTGATTGCCCTTTTCTTCAAAAACATTGGTTTTGAAGCTGCTGGACTTGATTTCTCAAATATTAATAAAACTATCGTCTTGCTGAAGGCATGTCCGTCCCATCATGGAAACGTTACAACTCAAAGGGGTATGCAGAATTTGTTCGAATATTTCAAAACCGGCGATTTAGCCAATGTCGGCGCCGTTTGGAGAACTTTACGCTAATCGAAGCGGTCAAAACGCAACCCATCTTATGGGAATTGACTAACAAAAATCATTTCGATGCAATTTGTACTTGGGTTTCCATAGCCGCCAACTTGCGGAAAACTGTCGATTAGTAATATTATCTAATTCAAGAATCAATCAATAAGAACCATATTGGTGTTTCAGCGCCGGAATGTAAAAGTGCCTGGGTGTCTTTGCGTGGAAGCTACAAATTCAACACCGACAAGAGTGGCAGTAGCCTCCTGCTGCGTCCATTCACTTCATCCTCCTTCAGCGACAGCGCCCCTAAAACGCGAAAGCTAAGCTGATCTTGTCTGTGCCGAAGTTTTTATATCCTTGCTTTAATTTTTTCAAAAATAATCTTTTTCCCAAAACGACCCATTTTCCGACCGAGTTATATGATTAAGGCCCGATTTCTCAAAGTCCGGTTGGTCAACTTGACAGGCAGTTTAAGCTAATTTGAGTGTCTCATGATGTAGGCGGCGTAACAGGAGGAACAAACTTAAACGCTGCTCATCCACCGGTCAACTTTAACCGCGAGCTCAGCCCCGATGAAGTTATTGATATTTCTATCGATATACAAACAGCTGGCACACTTGCTTTGTTTATTTTATTATTTGCTGTTTATGAATAAACGAATTCTTCAACTCCATGCAATGGAAATGCAATTTGAAGAGGCAGAGCATCGAATTTAAGTCCACTTTTATGCAAAACAATGACCAGCAACAACCAATCGCATTAAAAAACAAACAAACCGAACCGAGTCAGCTGTTTACTCGTTCGTTTAGTCAAACAGTATGGTCACCCTGAAGCAGCGATCAGGCGAAAGTGCTGCTGAGAAAAACAAATGACTTAACCGCTCGTCATCTTGACGAACAAATCTGACTGGTGGTTGGCTAACCGGAATTTTTGAGAAATCGGGCCTAAGTCAACCGATTTGAATTGTAAAACAAACAAATACACAATTTCAGAATGCCCTCTTTAAAAACAGAAAAGATTTCTAACTGACTTTTTTGTCTTCAATGCAAACGTATCCATGCTTCTCCATGATTGTGCCAAGTTTGGTCGAATTCGGACATCTATAGCTGACATAGGCATTGGCATATATGTATTTTATAAGCTTTCACATAATTCTTCAAAGTATTGTCAAAATCGGATGACTATAGGTTATAGCTGCCATATGAATGATCGGTCGAGAAACTAGTTTTAGTGAGAAAACCCTTTTTTGTTTTCAACGAAAACGCCTTTAAACTTTGTATTTCTTAGTTAGCTATGCTCTCCCATAATTCCACCAAGATTGGTCGAAATCGGACATCTATATAGTATAGCTGTCATAGAAAAGTATAGTCAGAAAAGTGGTCTTAACCCTTTACATGGTGGTGATGCAGATCTGCATCATACCGAATTAATACAATTATTTTCCAGTGTGGATTATAAAATTGTCAAACATGAATTTGATGCAGTTCAGCAACATTCCTGTTTTATAGTAAAAGTGTTGGTAACCCTAAATTATGTCGATAACTCAACAGCTGATCACATTTCCCGCCAATTTCGTGAATGTGGTAAACTCAATTGGTTGCGCAGTTTCTCATTAATCTACATTTTAATCATTTCTATGAAATCCATTGGTTTGATTTGCAAAAAACAAAATTGTGCTAGTTCAGAATAGTTAAAAGAATATATAAAAAGCTACTTTACGAGAGAAAATTGATTATCTGAATTTCAGGAATTTTAGAAAGGTTTTTAGGAATCGTTTCCGTAAGGACGATCTATGATTCGTGGATCTTTGAAATTCATATCAGTTAACCTTTGTGGCCGTACCACTAAAAATATGAAGTGAAATATTTTTTAGGTCCACCCATTTTAACTTGGGGTTTAAAGGGTTAATGAGAAAAACTTGTTTGTTTTCAGTGGAAATGTCCTTCAAATTAGTTAGAAAACGTGATACAAACTTCCGCCGAGCCGGAGACAACTTTCCTCTATATTTTTTTTAAATAAAAATGTACCGTGCACTTTTTAAGATATTCAAGAATTTAGATTTGACTCCTTCTGGAGGTAATTGAACGATTATAACGACATTTTGATATTGTAGAAACTTTATAGTTTTTGAATCGTTCGGTGCATAATCTACTGAAGATTTCATTAGCTGTAGTCTGTAGAGCAATCCAGTCTTCACCAGGTGCATCTGTAACGAAAAAGCTAAGCATGATTTAGAGAAAGACAGATTTGCAGCTAATAGCATTTTCAAACAAGAAAGAAAGTAGGTCAAGCCCGCCTATAACATTCTCCATACCAACGAAATTATACGCTCAGCATAAATTTTGATGCTGCAGTAGCAGCTGAAAGCAGCGCAGCAGCAGCGAATCATAACTGTTAATCATAAATCGACAAAGGTTCATCCGACTTTCACCATTCCATTTGGCGGATCGATAAGCTATCCTGATTACTAAAGATGTCTAGAAGGAACGAACCATCTATCTTTAAAACTGTTCACTAAATTGCGGGGGCGTGGCCAAAATTGAAAATATACTTGATCTGCCTGCAGACATAAGAAGCATATGAAGCATGTGAAACCTTTATCTCTTACCATCACTGAGATCAGTGCGTTCATACGGACAGACAGACGGACATGACTCGGCTGTTGATGCGGACCGGTTCAGGGAATTGAAGTGTTCCCTTTACTAAACGTAAGAAACTCATATCAAGTCAGTTAATACTTTCAACCAATTTCCCAATTCTAAGAAAAGTCACCATAAATTTAAAAAAAAAAGTATGCAGAAAGTTTGAAAATAAATAAAAAGGAAATGAAAACTTCATATCAACTCACCCCTCTCGTGACGCCACGAAACTGTTTGGTTGAACCACAAAGTTCATGTTCATGTTTTGGGATTGACTGGGGACAGGAGCACTCAATCATCATTCGCTTCGCCATTTTAATTAGAAATCCTAGCACATTTCGTTTAAAAAATCAAATTTGTTTGCTTAATAATAGAGGCCACGTATGCGACGCGACGATCCTTGGCGATCGTAGAGCATATTAAATTTGTTGACAAAGTGATGCATGTCATTGCAGCCCTTGGTCAGCGTTCCCAGGTAACTGATCAAGCCCACATCGTTGCATTGTGTGTAGAACTCCTCCTGAAAGGCGGGCACCTGCATTACGGGCAGACGATGGCACAGTGCATACGCCTCGCGCAATATCTCCTGATTTGCCTTCAGTTTACCCGACTCCACATCTTTGATGTACTGGAGCACGATTTTGATGCGCGTATTCAACATTTTGATGGCACTGTCCTGCGCCACCAAATGCTCGGCCACCACACTTTTCTCGCCCGACTCGTTGGTCGTCATACGGGCCACATGATCCACGCCAATGCGTTCCGCCTCCTCGGTGGCCAGTGTGTAGGTGAGGGGAACAAAGAGCATTGTGGCCTCACCATCCACCAGATCGATCAGCGATTCGAAGAGCTTTAAAGGCAAGTGGTCCACGCTGCGAGACAACGGATTCAGCTGCAGCATTATGGGGCACTCATTAATGGTGGCAATCTGTTTCTGGATTTTGATGTCAGACGCTGTGGGACACTCGCCTGTTGTATACCAGCCAATGAAGTCGAGATCGCTGAAAACCTGCAACAACAACCCAAACATTAGTAAGGTCAAGGCTTGTGCCCCCGTTTCATCCTTGTGTACCTGCTTGTACTGCTGCTCCTTTTTGTTATAGTAGTCTTTGTTGATAATCGTTTCATCGGCTATGACATCCGTCTTGAGCTCGAACGAGTTCATCACCTCAATATTTCGTCCCTTCTGCTTGCCAATTAGAGCTCCAAAGACCTGACGCGGTTCGCCGTGCTGGGCACGAAAGCGCGTCCAGTGCTCCGATATATTCATTATGACCAGTGGATGCAGCGAAACGGTCACCGAGGCAACTATGCCCGACGCAGCCATAATATTGTCCTGTGGTTTGTTGCTGCCGGCAGCTGCCGCAACCGCTGAGCTTGAGGTACTCGGCTTGCCCGACATCTCCACATCGACATCCATGTGTTCCATGTTTTTTCGATTTGTTTGAAGTACGACCAGGGCAAGTTCTTTAGGTAGATAGTTGTCAAAATTGCAATTTATTAATCTTAACTAAATTCTCATTCTCATTGACTCTCCTGCTCCTCTCCTCCCTTTGTCTTCTTGCTTTACGTTTGCCTTTGCCGCCTCTGGCCACACTCAAATAATTTCCCTGCCTGAAGTTCCCTTCATTTCAATATGTTGATTATTTCAGAAATCACGAGTGAAGTCACGAACACGATAGGGTCTCACTAGTACCAAAGAGGAGAAGAAGTTGGCAGTCCTGGCGGTCTCAAAACAGACGCGGGCAGAACAAGTTCAAGCGAGGATCGCCGAAGTGACAAGGGCAGCATCCAGCAATATTTTGATGATGCTCCCAAACTATCATAAACAGTGTTTTCTAATTATTTTCAAATCACAAACTTTTTAAATTGAGTTTGGTTTCGTAAACGAAAAACAGCTGACCACTTGTCTGGCCGTTCCTATATTTTGTCATTTGGCCCATATATGGCCATACTAAAAATGTATGTGGACGTTGAATTAATAAATTCCAATTTTGGGTCATAATTTTTCCGCGCTTATGAGAACAGGGCTAAAATTATAAAATATCAGCACAAAACGTAAGCATATTTTCTTTATATATATTTTATTCTTGCATACTCTTTAAACCGAACGAACGAACTGGTTCTATATCGATTTAGCTGGTCTGGCAGCCCTGTTTTCTGGACTCTCAATGTTTTCCTATTGTGTTTTCCGAATCAACAGCGGTTGGACGTGCTTCTCGCAGATAACAATTTTGTGACCACTTTTTTTTGCATTTCGTTTATCACGAAATGTGTAATAATTATAAGTGCAATATCCGAAAGTAAATAGCAGCGATAAAACGAAGAAATGTGTCCAACTAAGTCAACAGCTGCTTAAAGAGAATCGTCTTGTTTGTTTCCATTTCAAGGTATGCCACAAAAAAAACCTGCCCTGTGTGGGAGTCTCCCTCGTTCAGAATCTTCTTATTTAGTGTAGTATAGATGAGTGTGTGACTGTGACAAATTAAAAAATAAAACAACAAGTATAAACATTTAAGGTGGAACCATGCAGAAGCCGACAAGTTTTTAATTAATACAATTCCGAGTTGCTGGCGTTTTTTGGACATTGCTCTATTCCTATTCCCTTTTGCAGGAAAAATCAATAAAATCCAATTGTGACTGGGCGCGTGAGTGTGGGAGTGGAAGAGCGATTGCATATGTATGTGTGGCTCCTTTATCAACAGCGGTTGTTGTTGTTGCTGCCGCTGCTGCTGATGTCTTGTAAAGTGAATGCCGCGCACCTAATTGATAAGTGTTTAGCAATTTTCTTTCGCCTTTTGTTAAATATAATTAATCATCGAGTGTCTTTCAGTTGCATACGCGTCTAAATTATCTTTGAAAGCATTTATGTATTATGCATGGTGTAGGGACTTGGACTATCGTAGTATTGTATTTGTTCAACATGCGGCAGCAACTAAATAATAATAACATTCGTTAGTCGTTAGTATTTAGTTTCCCTTTTACTTGTCTCTACAATTTACATAATCTCCGCAAAGACAACAGCAACAACGAAGCGGCGTTCATTAAACTAACTCACACACTTGCGTTGCGCGTGTGTGTGTGTGTGGGTACATATGGACATTGTTTGAACTTTTATTATTTATATTTTGCGCATACTTCCCCCCTTTCCTGTTTTTAATGACTTTTGAGCTCCATCACCGCGCGCTGTCATTGCCTCCGTACCTTCACCTCCCCCCCGCGCCATATAACTTTCTTTCTTTGATAGTTCTGCCGTTTGAGTTTTCGGTATGCAAAATGTGTGCCAAAAACTAAGCGCACAGTGGATCGCATACAGTTTAAAGTTTGGTTAAAATCAATAGAGCCCTATTACAAATCGGTTGGAAGGCTATTCAGCCTTTTGTTGTACAGTTTTGCTTTTGAGTATTATGGCATGGAAATGTATCAATCGAAAATGTAAGTTAAAGTCGGATCTGCACGACTTAAACATACCCGTTACGTAGGAGAAGAAGTGTTTAATAGCCCTTCCCTTATGTAAATTGACAGAGCATTCGTAATAAGTAGTCTGCGCATGCTGCCCCGAAAATGATGCAACGATTTTTTATTAACCCCAAATACGGGCATTTCCACAGTAAGGTAAATCGAGACCAAAAAATTTTAAGTATTTAAAAACACTAATCATAGGAAACAATTAAATTGAACTAGTATAATTCATAGCCCATTTCGAGATTTTCAAATGCAGAGTCGAGTAATTAGAATTTTTCTTTTCTTTATTATTTCTAAGTAACCTTTAAGTACCTTTATCTTCAAAAAAGTCTTGCGGTATTTTTATTGAATTTTCAATTGTTCATAAAATTGGTTATAATAATGCGATTTAAGTCAAATATGCGCCGTTTTGTT
>JAWNNO010001350.1:0-93378 GCA_035044985.1 Lordiphosa fenestrarum | reverse complement strand
ATTTTGTATTTGTTTTTTTCTCATGCTTTTACATAATTCTACAAGTTTTTGTCCAAATCGGATGACTATATCATATAGCTCCCATACGAACAATCGGTCGGAAAATGGAAAAAAGTATTTTTTTAAATATTTAAGCGAGCACTTGCAAGGGTATAAAAACTTCGGCGCAGACGAAGTTAGCTTAGCTTTCTCGTTTTTTTCGTTTTATGTATCCTTTACTAAAGTGTAAACAATATGGTTAAAACCCGTATTTTATTCTCTTAATATTTTCAGCTAAGTTGGCAGTTCCATCTTGCAACAACCGAAAAACTTGTTCAATTGCAAGTCGAAGTTATAAAGGCCATGTACACATTTCACATAAATGAATACAAAATGCCATTGAAATTTGGTCCAGATTGACTGTTTCTTATTGCTGCTAAAGGTCCGAATGGTCGGTAAATGGTTCTCAGTAAGAAAAACTTTTTGTTTTTAATGCTGCAAGAGTATAAAAACTTACGCACAGCAGGAGACAGCTCATCCTTCCCGGTTTTCTTTAATTTGAACTTAAGACACAGGGAATAGTTTACGCTGGATGCACTTGTAATACAATATAATCATTTCATTCAATCATTCAAAGGTCAAGTTCAGTAAAATGAAGACTGTTCAATATTTAGCTCGATTTGCTTTAGACTAGTTTGTGCTGCTTGGCTTTCTAAATAGAGTAGCTATTATAGTATAGAAATATTACGGAAGCTTTCCCGATCTGCACTTCAGGAGCTAGCACACACTTTGGATTGAAATGTATCCGCAAATTCCCCCATTGACTCAAATCTTTTCGTTCTCGGTCCTGCTACCAGTTCTTGGGGTATCAGCGACCCGACTGCGTAACTCTGAATTGTGTGTGGTTGCATTTGATATATATGATGATTTTCCCCCATTAAAAGAAAGATCAGCCTAAGCGTATGCAACTCAACTTGTGAGTCGATATTATGCCCGGTTTTCCTTCTTCAAGTCCAAACAATCGATGACTATTCATTATATACGTAAATATAAATGGAAAAAAAAACCTACCGCTCATTAGTCGCACGCGATTCTCAAATAAAAATGTAATGGCAAATCAAATACTCAAAGAACCTCTAGACAGAGTCCGGTTAGAAATCAGTTACAACTATGGACAGTTATCTCAGCGGGTCATCTCCACGAAAGGACAATTATGAGTGGACATGCTAATTTGTGCGTGGAACAGCAGACAGAGCTGGCCAGGACACGCGCGTAAAGCAGAATACCTCAATATTTGTTGACGGAACGTGATTTGGCGCATTTGGCGTTGCCGTTTGGCGGGGACATGCGACCGCTCCCAATAAGCATGTCAAGACGGTAAAATGCCGCACCCTGGCAGTCCGTCAGTTAGTCAAGGATTTCATGAGCATGTCCCGCAGTGCGTTACCTTAAATGCAAAATGTTTTGTCCAACCTGCACAACGAAGCGTAACCGCCGAACACGCAAGGACGAGAGAGGAAGGGTTAAGGGCTAATTTAATTAATGCGATTTTCTAGCACCGCCGAACTAGAATGGTTAGAATATTGTGCACTAAAGCTTTAGCAGCAACTTCGACTCCGCCCACAAAGACGCTTCCACCCAGCAAGCCACTTTTGTGGTTGGGCCACGACGTCTTTGATGTATGTTTAAACTTCGCCAAAGAACTTCTTGACTAGGCAAGTGCCCTCTGGCTATGGTTTTGTAATTTTCTGCCACAACGAACTTCCTTCTTTTTTCTTGCCTCTCGTAATTTATTTTAAAATGAAAATTTTGTCTGTCGATTCGCGCACACACCCAACTCTTTTTTCAACGTCGGCAAGTTTCACAAAAATGAAAGCACTTAACTGCTAATTAGAAACTCGTTTTCAATTATTCAAATCGCTAAGGAACCTGCGCCACATAATATCATCCGCTTAAGGATATTGCGTGCTGCAGCCAAAATGTCAACGTCAATTGATTACCACGTTATTTTCTTCCTCCCTTCTCATTAATAATGTATCGCCGTTGATTTCAATTGGTGGCGAATGCTGGCGCATCTTATTTCGCCTTCGTGCACTAAATTATTCCACAAGTCGATGGGAAATTGTTTGGGGACAGCAGAAGCCCAGCAACTGCCATCAACAGCCTATCCACTTGCCATTAACTTGCGCTTAACCTGGCGGCATCCACCTACACACATTAACTTGTCAATAAAGGTAATTCATTATGTCGCTCTCGAATACCCGGGGGAGCAACTTTGGCCAGAGAAATTGTCTGCCGCTCCTTGTTTTTGTTTTATATTTTCCTTTTTGTATCATTTTCCTTCTTCGTCGCATTTGACATTCACACTCAACTGCGGTTTTCGATGAACAATAAAATATGCCATCGGATGGGTAATAAAAAGCTTATTGCTTAACGCTAAACCGCAGACAAACCCGATGTGGTTGGGTGTTTTAAGCGCAAAACAGTGATGGACCAAGTTTACATAAGAGTATGGACATATTTTGTATAAACTCTTGAAGGTAAACATTATCATAAACTTAATGGGGATAGATTAATAGAGCGGAAATAGTATGTTAGTTGCAAGCTGGCATCAAGAGTGAAGTACAAATTCGCAGGGGCATAGATCCGGCGGTTATACGGTTTCTAAGCTGGTTGAACCTGGGGGTTTGGTTCTAACCTTGGATGAAACTTTGAAGAATTATTGAAAAAGATGTTCCCTACCGACTTCTGATATGAATTCAAGCCAACATATTATCCAACTAGTAGGCAGAAAAGAAATCTAAGTAATTTATTGTACCGCATCCTTTTTCAAAATCATAAAGCCCGGTTCGAGGGACCAAAAAACCGAACCGAACCGCTTCTTACGGGCTCAGTTCTATCCTGATCTTCAAATATGTCTACACTCAGAAAAAAAACGGCTGCCGACGTTCTAGACCAAACGAAACTGAATTTATACTGTTGGGTACTTAAAATTTTAAGTATGTAAATTGAGTACGAAACATTATAAAGCAGAAAATCGACTGCTTATGTTATAGAAATGAGCAACCGAAAATGCGAATTATTTTTAAACGAGTCTGAGTTCTTAAAATTCGTTCTAGAATGTTTTTAGAAATTACTGGATTTTAAGAGAGAATATCTTATAATTATTTTGAGCGTTAATCGGGCTTGACTTAAGACCATTACAGCCTAAAAGTATGATCAAACAGATTTTAAACAATTTCAAAACATTTAAATCCTGGGTACCCTTCCAATCTGTAAAGATGGTTCATACCTGCTAGACCTATGTAGTAATCAGCATAATTTATTGCTACTAAAAAGGATCAGTATTGTTTTAAGAACTAGTCGGGTTTGACTTAAGTCTTAAAGAATTTTTAACAAATTTTTAAAATTATTAAAATGTACTTAAAACATTTAAAAATGAAGTAAATCTGAATTAAAAATTTAAATTTGTACTTATATGAAACATTTTCGTACTTTCTGTACCATTGTATTTGATTGCAAAACTAAAATTATGATTTCTTTCTGGGTGTAATTGGTGGAAAAAGTATTCCCCATCGTGCTGACCCCAACGTGATTTGAATATGTGACAACTTTGTCGTTTATTAAACTTTTAACAACTTATTTTCTCAGCTGTATACATTCCCCCAGTACTTACACTCTTTTCAGTCCGGATTATTTGCCATTTAAACGCAAAACAACAAACAATATCCCTTCTCATCCGTATAACAAGGCCACAGAGCTGAAGAGAGACAGACAATTTGTAAGCTTTTCCGCAACTCTGTTGTTTTGCATTACTTTGGTCTCTTTTTTGCTTTTGCTGAACCCTTTGTTTATTTGTTTGCAATACGAGACAACAAATGATAGATGTGCATCCATACACCTAGAGGCTGGCATCCCTCACACCGTCCCTGCCCAACCGTTCAACCATCCAACGACCATTACAATCAAGAAACGTTTCGCGTTTTGCATTTCATTTTGTTTTGTATGTGGCGCATTTTCGATTTTAAATAAAAAGCCCTTGGAGCGAGTGTGATGTGCGTATGCAAGTCACGGGTAACCAGGACCCGGCACCAGCCCCACACCGCCAGCTTCACTCAACTCAATCTTCTCAGGGAATGCGCAGGTGTCGCTGAAAAACAGCCAACGACCGTTAAACGATTTTCGAATGAATTGAAATTCGCGATTGTTGCTCTTCGAGGAGAGAGGGGAATGCAAAGTTGTGGGAATGGGATGGGTGGCAGGTGGGAGGCACTCTGTGTGGTGTGTGCCTGGGCATGTAAACAATTTGGCGGATTAAATGAGTCCCAAATGAGACGTTTTTATGCCCGTCCAACGGTTTATGCCATGTCATAAAGTCCAACAAGTTTATTGGGGTCTTTTTTCTAATCCGTTACATAATTTGCAAATATTGTAGTTGGGGGGCGGCGTTTTGGTACTTGTATATTTGGCTTTCCTTTCAAAATTCCCTCCAGTTGCAAAGCAATCTTTAACGTGCTCCTTGCTATAAACATAGATTTTCAAATATCTGCAGCAAAATTGATATATTGATTGGATATCCTGCAAAAATAAAGGGAGAATATGTCAAAAATTCAATTATGTCTTTTCAATATTGAATTTATCAACAGACATGCGACCAAGACGGTAAAGTACGTGTTCAGAATAGCTCAAGCTCGAGTGTCACTTGGGGCTGGCTCCATTAGAACTGTCGCCTGTATTTAAATATCATGTGAAACATTTAAAAATGCGTATCGCCAGGAAAATTCAGTTAGCCCAAAGTCAATTGGTTGTTGTGTAAATGACACTCGAAGTGCTTTGAATTTTAAAATCTGCCTCACAACATGAGGATATCAGCAAGGTGTGTCTTTGCGGAAACGTGTTTCAATTTTTGGAATTTCCATGCGTAGTCCTGGGGGTGGCTTTTCCGCCCCTAACTTTTGAAACATGGGTGCCATTATTATTTACATTCCATTCCTGCATATTTATTCAAATTGAGACATTAGACAAATTAAATTTACACCTATTCCACTTGATTGTTATCGCTTCCATAGGCATTTAATTAGGGTATTAAGTTCGGAAAGATCTGCTGCATTTGCATTTTGTTAGACAAATAAACATTTATGGTTATGATAATGGGATGTGGGTAACATTTCGGCATACAAAAGTATGCTGTGCTTCCGAAGTATTTCTCTGAATGGAAAATTGAAATTAAAGTTTCTACCAAATTAGCTGTGTCTGTGTCAAAATTATCAGTAATGGAAGATAAACGAACCTTTCAATATAATATCGTGTGGGATGACTTTGAGGGTCAGCTCATAACCGATATCAATGTCAAGCAAGTAAACCGTTTGAGCCATGTCTTGCACCTAGGTCCAGCATCTCTTCTTCCTCTGCACCAGATATTATGATGTGGTCATCGAGTTTATGTGGGAGAATGCGTTTATGAAAAGTTTAATTTTCGAAGGCTTGGGTTTTTACGAATTGACGGACATGAAGGATATCTATTCCAACTATATCCGACATATACTTCGCAATGAATGCTCGGTGATGCTGTTGAGTGAAGATGAGACGGAAATTATAGCCGTCGGCCTACTGGAATGGATGACCGAGGAGTGGCATTCCTGGTAGGGTTATTTCTCATAAAAAAAAAACACTATATTTCTACATTTCCCACTACTTCAGGGTCTTCCTGGCATCTTCCATACCGAAATGTCTGTTCCAACAGATGATACTGATGAAAAAAGAACTCATGGATGCCACTAAACTGAAATTCGAAGTGAATGCCTTCGATGCCCTCCATGTGCATGAGCTGGCCTTGCCGGATCATCTGTATTTCAATAAGGACTTCCAGATGTGTATTTTCGATGTGTTTGGTGCCGTGGCCCAGCATATGCACATGCCACGCGTTTGTTTCATTGCCCTCAGCACCTTGGAACAGGAGGTGGCAAGTTTAGCCGAGTATACGGAAATTGGCCGTACTATTTATTCCATTTATAAAGTAAGAAATTTACGGCCGTTCGATATTTTGCGTGAACTGGATGAAATGTATGCCTTGCTCTTTGAGCTGCCGGTGGTGCCGCTGACGCACTATGAGGAAATGCCTGGATTTGAGCAGTTCCACGAAGACCTAAAACTTAAGCTTGCCAAAGAAGCCAGAGAAAATCGGAAAGATGAACACGAGTTTTAGAATAAAAATATGTGATGTACTATATGTGGGACTTACTTGAGGTGTTCGAAATGGGTTTTTAGTTTTATTCCAAAGCTTAGCATACTTTTAGGATTGGGTAGAACAATATCCCATTGAACATTTTTGTATTGCAGAAGTTTGATAACACAATCTAAGTTTTTAGCATTTTGAAATTCCATAACTTCTCCTTTCTGTAAGAACCATAATTGAGATGCTGCTGCTCCGTTCTGAGAGCCCTAGATTCGAGAGTGACACAGAAATAGTTTAAAATTCCCTTGTCATATATGAAGCTCCTGTACTTAGTACCCTGGAACTTACATTCGTGCTGCTACTTCCAGGCCTTCCAGTATCTATTATTGCTTATCATGCCCAAAGTTTGGGTCCTTGAAGGTTTTTTGTTAACTATTTGGGAGCATTTTGTCTATTGGAGCGTAGCGCCTCGTAACTTTTCCAAGATTTCTGAACGAGTAATTTGTACATCCAGTTTTCCATTAATGATGAATGGAAGCGCAAAGCTGGTTAATGTAGAAAAGCTTTAAAATGTGCTGCCAGCAAGTTTGGGCTTGTTTTTGATAGATGGAGCCATAAAAGCCGAGTTTCCCATTTGTTAATTAGTGCATTTTCACACTGTACATCCATCATACTAGTGATCTTCCAGTAATTATCCCTTTACGCTAGTAATAGCGCATTTCTATAAGAACGATTTCTTATCTCCCATCTGGAAGACGTTCCACTCTGCAAAGCTTCTGGAAATGTCTGTTCTGAGGAATTAGAAAGAAGCTTATTCTGGCCTTAAGAGAAATGTATAATTGTACTTAAGTTTTATTAAACAAAACTAGCAAAGGCTCTACACAATCTAGACAGGTCTCCACTTACGCTTGAAAAGCTAAGAATTATTAGTAAATCTACAAGAATTTTGATTTCGCCTTCCAATTAAGCTGGATCATTATTTACAGGACCAACTGAGAGCATATAAAGGGCCTACACTGAGAGAAAATCAAGTATTTTCGTACTTAAATACGTTCAATTCCAAAACATCAATAAGCCAGAAGTTATTTATTTAAGTACGAAGTTCTTGACTTACGTCGAACTTTATGTTCTTAGAACCAATTATACTTTGATTAAAAACACTGAATTTAAAATATAACCCAATCATACTTATTTAAATCAGTTCAATCCCGCTTTATGCTTAAATTAATCCCGATTTGCTCTAAAATATAACTTGATCTGTTCTTGAATTAAGAATTTTCGTACATAAATCAAGTACTTTTACTTCCAAAACGTTAATAAGTCAGGGAATACTTGTTTTAGTTACGAAAAATCTTAATGCAATCCTGATAATGCTTAATATTTTAGGGTTAGAAAACAAAAACAAAAAACAGCTCAGCTTAAGGTAATTTTGAATTTTTCTTTGCAATCTTTCGGGTAATGCAAGAACACCGTAATATTTAGAAACAAAGCTCGAAAAAACATTAACGCCCCCTACCGCCCGCAGTTTGATAATAGATAAAAGATTCGTACCTTAAGTAATCAGTATTATTTATCGATCCGCCGAAGGAATTGTAAAGATCGGATGAACGATAGTACAATACTAGAGAAAATAACATTTATGAGGGCTGGAACAGCGATGGGCAGTATTTTACTCACCTGAACACTTTGTGTGAAGCTTGAAAGTCTGCTATACTCGCGCTTGACCGACATTTTTACTTGTATTCCTTTCTATTTTTGCAAGCTAAGAATGATTCGCACAAGAAGTAACAGCATGTTTTTCCTTAAGAAATTGAAAATTGAACCCAATATTTCTCAGTGTAGAAATTGCATGCATCGCACAATCTCCTGTCAGTTGAAAAGGTTTACTGAGTTTATACAGCATATAATTTGATAACACACGGAGCGAGAGAGAGAGAGTGTGTCGAACCACAAGTATTGGTTTAGTCGGTATTTTTCTATTCACTCAACCAAGTCATGCCAAACGTCGCGGTTATCGGAGCGGGTGTAAATGGCGTAGCCAGTGCCATTAAAATTTTAGAGCACTTTAAAAATGAAAAGAAGGCTCCAATACAGGTGACCATCATATCGGAGGACTTTACGCCCCATACCACCGGAGATGGTTCGGCCGGTCTCTGGGGACCCTATCTGCTAGGTGGCACTGAAGAAGCCAAAGTGCAGTGGGTGCAAATCGAGATTAGATATATAAAATATAAAAGCTAATTCTAAAATTCCTTTACCTACAGCAAATGGTCCAAGGGTATGCATGACTTTCTGGAGCAACTTTGGTTAAGTGAGGATGCTGGTGAGGCGGGAGTATGCCTCTTGCCCTGCCTACGCCTGAGTACATCTGCGGAGGGTGTAGGAGATTTCTGGCGTGACATTGTCTATGGGGCCACGGACTTGACAGCCGAACAATTGGAACAATATAATAAAGGAAGGACCAAAAAGTTTACGTAAGTAGACAAAAGTCCAGTGACTTTCCCACTTATTTTCAATCGATTTTCTATCTGCAGTTCGGGTCTTTCATTTGTCACATATACCTCAGAGCCGGTAAAACTATTGCCCTACTTAATGAAGCGATTCGCACGCAATGGCGGGCTGATCGTGCGACAAAAAGTCACTGATCTGGACAGTTTTGTAACCACTTCACCCTACGATGTGATTGTTAACTGTACGGGTCTGGGTTCCAGGCAATTACTAAACGATCAACAGATGTATGCAGTGCGTGGACAAGTCTCTCGCATCAAAGCCAATTGGGTGTACTCGGTCATACTGGATGAGAGTGATGATGGCAATTACATAATACCCAAGTGAGTTGAACAACAGTTTACTTCTTTGATTGAATGCTTGCTTATAATTTTACATTTTAGCACTGAGAGCGTGGTATTGGGCGGTACCCACCAGGAAAGGGACTACAATACCCAAGTCAGCGAGGAGGATAAGCATTTTATTATCCAAGGCTGTGCTCGTTATATTCCTGGTCTTCAAAATACGCCACATTTGTTCGATTGGGTGGGCCTACGACCGGGACGTGGAGAATTGCGTCTAGAGGCCGAAAACCGTGGCCACAAATTGCTTATACATAACTATGGACATGGTGGCAGTGGTGTGACCCTTTGCTGGGGCTGTGCAGATGATGTTTTAGAACTTCTGTTGAATGCCAAACATAAATCCAAATTGTAGAACAGATTTTCCAAAAGAAATGCACTATCAGCGAGCTGATACACACAAACAGTTTACGAGTATATATAAAAGCATTTCGATGTGTTTACCATTTCCTTATCACTTTTGCATTATCGCTAAGCGGTTGGTAACGATTTGCCAATATGTTGTTTAACCCATTTAATGGGCATAAAGTTTTTGATCCATACTTGAAAACTACTTTTGTCTGGTTTAAGACACTCGAAAGGAAAACATGCTGTGTGTATAGCTATTTTAAGGGCAAATTTAATATTAGATGGGGCAGAAGTCCACTATCCAACTGTTTTTGTGTGTTTTTTAAGTCTTTTGTTAATCCTTTATTTTAACATTATTTTATTTAAAGCATAAAATGTTTTTCTTCTTTCTAAAAATATTTATTGGGGAATTTGGTTTTTTTTTTTAGCGCGATAGTGAATCAAAAAATCGAAGAATGAAAATATTCGGGAGCATTCGAGACAATGTTTCTCAACCCTACACAATTAAACCTTCTAAATTAATGACCTCCTCAAACTAAGACAATAGGTTCAAAAAAGTACTTAGCCACTAAACATTTGTAAGATAATTTTCACAAAAATCACCTTAATGCGTCTTTTCTGAACTTTTTATACCTCTGTACCGTAGGTACATAGAGTATTATAAGTTTGTGCAAAAGTATGTAACATCCAGAAGGAAGCATCTCCGACCCCATAAAGTATATATATTCTTGATCAGCATCAACAGCCGAGTCATGTCCGTCATGTTCGTCTGTCCGTCTGTCCGTCCGTCCGTCTGTCTGTCCGTATGAACGCACAGATCTCAGAGATGGTAAGAGATAGAGGTTTGACATGTATGGGACATATGCTTCTTATGTCTGCAGGCAGATCAAGTTTGTTTTCAATTTTGGCCACGCCCCCCGCAATTTCGAAAAAACGTTATATCTCCCACAGTTTTGAAGATAGATGGCTTGTTCCTTCTGGACATATTTAGTTAGCAGGATAAGTTATTGATCCGCCAAAGGAATGGAGAAGATCAGATGAACGGTTTTCGAGTTATGATCAAAAGACTGTTCGCTGCTACTGCAGCATCAAAATTTATGCTGAAGAAAATTATCTTGGTACAGAGTATGTTATAGTCGGGCTTGACCGACTTCTCTGATAAAAAACAAACTCCTATCATGGGTAATTAAAAGATACTCGAAAATGTTTCATAAATTTGCTCAAAATGTTATTTAGTGAACTACGACTAACAATGATTGTCAAATGACTCTCAAATGACTCGAAACTGATCAGAAGAAAGGATTAAAAACAACTCTTCAAGAAGTGTCGCGGCTAGGGTACCATTTTCTCCCAACAAAAGAATGGGGATGATTGAGGAACTGGGTAGGTTCCTTTTGTTTTTGTTTATAAAAACTTTGATTATGGCAAGCTGATTTTATTATACTTACTCAAAAAAGTTGGTAAGACGACTCCAGGTCAATAGATGTTTTCAATTAAAAAACCAGCACAACAATACAAAATTTTGAATATTGCATATGAATGTTATTGGTCTGCCTGTACTGAACTGTTTTAAGGACCTCCCGGTTCTATCATCAGCAGGCTGTTTGCTATCCAACTCCAATTTCTATTTAAAAGTTCCTTTTATATCAAGTGTCAACGAAATACACACTGATCCACTGAAATAAGTGGACACCACTGCGTGCTTTTGGTTACCTTTTGAAGGATACGCCGAGAAGTATGCAACATTTCGGAAGGTTTTCCATATATTTACATTGAAATATATATATTTTTTGTTGAATGGCTAACTATTGATTGCTGCAGACTTTGTCGCTGAGTTCATTTAACAGAGACAAGAGTTCTTGTTTGTATACAAAAGAGTTAAACTTTTTAAATACCAAGGTGTTTGTTTGTTTTGAATATAGAAATCCAATTCAGGAACCAGAAACTTTTGAAAGCCTTTAAAGTGGTCGCTTTCTGATAAAGTGGGAAGTGTTCGTTCAGATGCTACTTCCCTGCAACCTTTTTTGTGGTGAACACAAAAGAAATGTCCTAACCATATAAAATTTTCCTTTTTTTTCGCCTTTGACTAATTCTTGAAACAGTAAGTCTTAAAACATCAAATTTAGCAGCTATTTTATTAATAGCTCCTTTACGAAATTCTCTTCCTTTTTTGGCTGTGCAGAATTCCAGTTTTCTGTTCGCTGATCAATGCCGAGTCTCGGCGTTGTGGTGACACTGATTCTGCTGCAATATTTTTCATATTCGGGGGTGTCCCAGAAATCTCTAGAGATTTTCGTATAAACGATTGAACTTTGAACTAAACTAGGAGAACTTTAGATGTAAAGTGACAGCTATGCTGCAGACTACTAGATTATAGAGAAAGGAACCCGTACGCATCAAACCTAATTGGCCCTGAACCGTCCGTTTCGAATCTCTCAACTTTTGTCATCTAATCTAGTAGCCCAGCATTTTGGAGACTTCACATATAAAGGCAAGCAGTTGTAGCTCGAAATGAAAGCGTTTACAAGAAAATCTCTAGAGATTTCGGGGACACCAGCGATTGGCTTCCCACCGGGCGTTCCTTAAAATTCTCCCCATATTTGTTTTCAGCTTTTGACGAGAAACACCTAAGGAACTGTGCAGTTACAACTTTAAACATACCTAATCTAGGCGAATATTGGAAATTTATATCATAATTCGGAACAGAGGTAGTATATTCTTGATCTGCAATGTGCGATGTTTCAAATAAGCACTATAGAACTTGTAGCTGCTCACTGCCATTAAGCATTAACCCCAATTAAAAACAGCACCCCTATTTTCCATGCCAATAATATAATTTTATGCCTATAATAGATCCAAAAATAAAAATAAAAGGTTTACCGAAAAAAAATTTATGTAATTTTGAATTTAATAATACTAAAAATTTTGATTTAAGGCCAAAACACCAAAAAAGGGAAAATTCCGTTGCAAATTTGTTCAAGAAAAAGAAGTGGAGAGATGGTTCGGAACAAAACATTCTCTTCCCCGCATCCTTCACCGACTGTTGTCTCCCCCATTGGTTTTCTGCACATGGATTCGTGTTCGTTCTTCTTTTTCTTCTTCTTGTGTTGGACCGTATGTTATTAGAGGTGTTGGGTGCTACTATAAACGTTTTTGCTTCAACTTGCTTCCAATTTTGAGTTTGAACCAAACAAAGACTTGGTCAACATGTCCACGGTGGTATATGTATGTGTGTGCGCTCCTCCTGGGTTCCTTCACATCCGACTAGAAACCACCTGGGGAGAGGGAATGGTAAGCAAAACACATGAATAGGACAGCTACCACACCTACTTACATGGGGACATGAGAATTTTCATTAAATTTTGTTTGAAAGGGGGCCTAAACAATTGAATTTTCCCTAAATTTTGGACTAAGGCGGAACGGGGTGGTGTTTTAAATGGATCTGAACGATCTCACAGTTTCTAGCAACAACATTTTGGAGGGGTGTTGTAGCAATGCGCTTTGCAAGGAGCACACCAGACACAGGGAGCATTCTCCTTGTTGGTCAGGTAACGATGCCCACCTTGGGATCGAGAAGAAGCTTTAGAACTAAACGGAGGAACTATCAAATGCTGTGGCACGCTCAGTCAAAGGAATGCGGCGCCCCGTAGCAACGGGACAGAAGGTGACGCTAGTTGAGGAAACAAGCTAAAGGACGGATCACTTACATGGATAGGTGGGTGGTGTATTACAATAATTCCAAACCCGGGGGTCGGGAATGCCACCTTCCGGCAAAGGCGGACAGCACATACCAGGCGCCGGAGAGCATGGTATGGGCGCGGGGGCGCCGCAAGGCGGACTGTGCGGGCCACAGCAGGCTTGATCATTACATGGACCACCGCCGCAACCGCCTCCACAGGCACGTCCACTGCCGCCACCTCCGCCGTTCGATCCACCGCAGGAGGCACCTGTTGCGGCACAACGCATGCGCTTATTGTTCACACCCATTGTCATGTTGGCCAGACGCAACGGGAATGCAGCTGGTCCGCATGTAGGAAATGGAAAGCACATGCATGGTGGTCTTCCTTGACAAGCCGATCGCGGACATTTATCCTGCAGGCCATTGCGCTTCACACAGTCACAGGTGGTGTACATGATGCCACAACGCAGCTCACGACTGCGAGAGCCGCGGGGCTGGAAGAGGGAGGTGGGAATAGAAAGGGCAGATTAGACTTAGGTGGAGAGAAGAGCATAGTGAAGCAGGTGTATGGTGTGAGGAGTGAAAGGGGAAGGAGGTTGTCTGTAGGGATACCTAGGGCGAAATTTTGAAAAATGTTGAAGATTTTAAGTTCATTATCTGTAAGATCGGTACAGGATCGGAGCACTATTTGTGTTGGGGAACGGAACAGAATAGTCCCTTACAATATACGAAAGGGGAGGGACGCGATAGGAACAAACTTTCCATCTCTTATAAATGTTTTCCACAACAAATTTCCCTTTCAAGGATCAACTCTTAAATTTATAATCCTTGGCTATGGATTTATTCTGGTATTATTGCATTATTGTATTATAATTATCAAACTTAACTTAAAATATGGCTTCCTTGATGGCTTGCAATTAAAAAATAAAGAAACTTCGCCCTAATCCCCGAGATGCATATCAAGGCGAGCAGCACGACACGTTTGCGTCGCCTTGATATACGAGTGTTTACGTATCAAGACCATGCAAATTCATGTGGCTCACCTTGATAGACAACGAGGATAGCTTGAGAGTCCATGGGTAGAGGAAGGCATAGAATATATGCCAGACAGAGATAAACATGGAAAGCAACTCCTATTGAGTTGAGTAGAGACAGGGGAAGGAATTCAACAAGGCCTGCTTGGTACGCAGGGTCCACACGCTCCCTCAGCCAATGGATACTGATTCCCGCCGAAGCAGGGCAACGGACAGCAGGGAGCACAAGGCGCACACGGTCCAATCGGGCAAGGTGGACAGGCCGCAGTTGGCTTATAGTTGATCGGTCCATTTGGATAGCAGCAGTACTCGCTCGGCGGTGGTATATCAATGGTCTGTGGCTTGGGCTGACACAGTATCGACTGGCAGACCTCCCTCGGCTCGCAGATGCGTTTCGGATAGCACACCACATAGGGATCGGGTATCATCGACGGATAGTAGATGACACGCGGCTCCCGTACCATTTGCGACACCCATATCAACTTCGGCACCTTAATCACCCGCGTCGTATCCACCACCTTGGGTATGGTGACTTGCCGACAACGGTTCACCACCATGGGCTCCGGTATGATTTTTTCAGTGAAGACTACACGTTTCTTACAGATCATACGCGGAGGCTGCTGGACGGTTATGCATTTGGGAAACGGTGGCGGCATGCGTGGAGCGCATTGTGGCAAAGCTTCCAGTTGGGACGAAGTGTAGCATTTAGGGGAACACTACAGAATGGCGTTGGCGTTTTAAAGTGTGTAACCTCGAAGAACTGTTCCGTGTTTGTTCAGTGAAAGAGGAGACTTACCTCGAAGGGTCCACAACAGGGGTCGCACATCTTGAATTTTTATGTGCTGCAAGAAAGAATTAACCGGCGGTTTGCAATTGCATTTTGTTGTTGCACCATTTTACTTTCTACTCACTTTTTTTTGTTAAATTTTGAAGAAAAAATTATTCTAAAATTTTTGTACTAAGAATTTAGAAGCCAGTCGAAACGAAAGGTTTGATAGTCAGAAAACGAATGAACATTTTGCTGAACAAATTTGGGTACAAACTGTTGACAACTGGAAATTCGACTTGAGCACAAAAGCAGGGACTACTTTTTGTTAAGGAAAATATTAACAATTGTTTTTTAAATGTTTATAAACATACAGGGCATAGCCGGATTCCGCAGGCGCAACGGTCCTCCATCTTATTCATATATTGAGTAGGCGGCTTTGAAGTACCTTTACCGAAAGTCCTAACGTAAAGTTCTGATATATTACCCATAAAAATATGTCGTTTCTGGCGTCGTTAAATCGGATCGTATAATGTTGCAACCATCTTCATTTTGAAGCGTTGACAGGAGGCTTTCTTTATCAGTATGAAGTGTAATCGACATACTTTTTGTGTGCCTCGAATATGTCCGACATATCAGAATTTTGCGGGATAGCAGCCCCAACGGAAACTAGAAATGTATTTTTGCATAGTATTCTGACTGCTGATCAAAAATGGGTTCATTTCTATAACCTCGAGAGCAAAAAATCATCAGGGCTGCCCGTTCATTTGCCAAGATAGACGAATATTAATACAATAAGCTGCTACAGCCTTGTGTAACCAACATTTGCCAGACATTTCTTTTATAAAAAGTTACTAAAAAACGTTGCCTAGCTTCACAGATCACAGAATACTATTATTGCAATGCATCGATTTGGTAAGAATTAGGCCGGCCAGCCGGAAAAGATTTCCTTTGTTAAATCTTATTGTTAATACACACAGAAAACATATCCGAGATATCCGGGAATCAATCAATCCCGGGTTTCTCAATCCAAGTACGAGCAGGATTGACTTAAGTTTCAATTTTTCAATCCTGGGCTCACGGAATTGATATCAACTTGTTATTCAAAGTCGACTTGATCCCAAAAAGGCCCGATACAGATGTAAGATGTAAAATTCATACTTGATTTGATCTTCGAATCAAAAACCACTTCTAAACCATTTTTAAACCACTTCTAAACCATTTTTAAACCACTTCTAAACCATTTCTAAACCATTTCTAAACCATTTCTAAGCCACTTCTAAACCATTTCTAAACCACTTCTAAACCACTCCTAAACCATTTCTCAATGCGAAAAGAGTTGCTTCCCCAAGAAGATGGCTGGGGAACACTGCCTTAAGTTACCTCGACCTCTTGGATTTTCAAAACAGCAAGTTCTTGCCGGCTCGAGGATCTGGTTTTAAGTGTTCTCAAAATCGGTACATTTGAACTCAAATCATGTTTTTGTTTTCTCAAAATAGCTCTTAAGGTAATAACATTGTAATATAAGTGAGAAAAACCATTCATGACCTTTTATTGGTAACGATTATGCTCGTACTGAGTGGCAAAATTTAAGGATAGCTTTCCACTCTTGGGCAGATTTTTCCAAGATTTCTTTCATACTAAGCTTCCAAATAACTCAACAAAGGCTTGTGCCAAGTCTTATATATTTCGGCCTTATCGATATCACCATTAAAGTCCATATTTTTTGTCCCCAAAGACGAAACTTAAAAATTGAATCCGCTTTTAAATGTTCACATAACTGTCTTCTTTTATTAAGATTTCTTTAAGCAAAAACGGAGTGTTTTGAATAATTGCATCTCTGTTTTAATCAAATCTGCAAGATTTGGGCAACTCACATATATAAAATTTGGAGTATAAACAGGGCTGATCGGCCAATCCTAAATGCTTTCCAGTATATCTCAGTTCATCGCAATGTTCATTACCCAATTCATTATTTGGTTCATCACTTAGCCAAATGGATAAATCAACGCGTCCTCCATTTGCAAACCACATATGCTGGCCCATCATATCCATATCAGTGCCAGAGGTCCAATAGTCAAAGAGAATCATATTTCGACGAAGATACTGCGTAACCCCATTATATTCTTCAGCATTATTAAAGCTGACTAAAGCAGCACCCATTTGGCGACAGGCCTCATAGGCACCGAACCAATTTTCCATTCTTCCAACCTCAAAGTAATAATACTTCGAGCCAATTTTAGTAAACTCTGGATTATAACGCAGTCCGTTAACTAATGAATCTAATAAATAAGGTGGTTAATTTTTAGTTAGATTTTGGTTCTATGTATTCTCAGGAGCTCACCATTTTTTGGTATCTCTACCAGATCCGAAGCCCAGCTAAGGGACAGCAGAACCATAAAGGAAACTATGGAAGTGTAGCTGGGAATCATTTTGTTAGAACTGATGGACATTGGGCCAATTGCTGCGTCTTTTATAGGTGCCAATTTTTGAAGAGTTTATAAGTACTTACATCCATTGTGTAAAGATAAATGCCAAGATTAAAACAAATGTTATAAACTTGAAGTGTTGGTACGTGTTCAGCTAATTCTGCTTATCAAACAATGAGTTCCTGTATGTCAAGTGGGAACACTTAACAATAAGCTGGAATCTTCGGAAATAAATTCGGCCTGATAAAAATGTTGGTCATGCACGTTTAATCGACAGTATCCTGCTTTTTATGCAGCACTGGAGAATTCTATGATATTGAACATTTCCTGGGAAGATGACCAATTCTGAAAGAGAGCATACAGCTATATTTTAAGAAGGATGACCAAATAAATTGGCATCTGAAAATGCGTACACTTTGCAAGAACAACATAAAAATTACGAAATTTTGTTTGGCTGCAGCATTTAACATTGCAGCATTTAACATTGCAGCATTTAACATTGCAGCATTTAACACTGCAGTTTTCGTTCGCTGTTAAATGAAAAAAATTTCTGATTTAAATTTAACCGCCGCTTAACATTCTCACTGTTAGGTCTCAGCTGTTGGGCCCTGCAGCATTTAGCATTTTCACTGTTGAGTATCGATAGCTATCGATTGGGGTGACCATCCTACCAAAAATAATCCAGGCTGGTCTCACTTGTCAATGGTCGTTCCAAAATTCGAGCCAGTGAGGATTTGGGGTTACTAGTCTATGGCTTAAGACAAAATGGATAGTTGTAAGTATATTCCATGTGTTTTTACCATGTCCTGCCCATTCGATTTGAGTGGCCCAAGTGTGTTTTCCTGGCTTGAAGTCAACCTACAACCAATTTCCTGTTTTACACAAGTGACGCCTAATCTCAGCGTGGATATGGAGGAATCGTTGCTAAACCAGAATGTCAGCTTTAACAGCAGCTTGGATATTAGTCGGCCTAGTGTGCCGGCCGAAAGGGATTCCGTCGGACCGTCGTTGCCTAATCTCAGTTTCAGTTTGACCGAAGCAGAACTGCTTATGCTGAAAAAGCCCGCCAGTTCTTCAGTACGCTCCTCCCGTGGAGTGCTCACGGAAATGTCGCTAAATGAGCAGAGCCGCATGGAGACCACTCTGGAAGAAGAGCAATCCACTATGGAGGATAGTGAGCGTGCTATCAGCATAGAGGACACCATGGATGAGCCGCAGGGTGAACAAACAGTCGCAGAGACACCACCCGCGCCTGTTGTGGACTATTTTAAGAGAGAGCTCATAGAGCTGGGCCGGCGTTGCTGGACCTCCTCGGCTCAGGCGCAGCACTACACCAAAGGTTGTTATTGGTCACCAGATGGCACCTGTCTGCTGGTGCCGGTTCATCAGGATGGCATGCATGTAATGGAAGTGCCATTGGATTTATATGGAGCCACTGCTGTATCGCCGGAACGTGGTCTTTCCCTTTTAAACACAGCTGTCCATGTGCCGGAGGGTGGAACTGTGTATGATTGCGTTTGGTATCCACAAATGAATAGCCAGCAGCCGGAGACTTGTTGGTAAGTGGATGCTTATGTTGAAATTGTCTAGCCTTCCTAATGATTCTGCTGTTTACAGCTGGCTGTCCACACGTCAACACGAGCCCATCCACATGTTTGATGCCTTCGACGGCAGCCTGCGTTGCAGTTATGTGGGCTATGATGAAGTGGACGAGGTGGTAGCAGCCATTTCGTTGGCCTTCTCCCATGATGCTCAGAAAATCTATGCGGGCTACAAGCGGTCCATCAAGATCTTTGACACCAGCAGGTGAGTTTGTCTCGTCTATGGACTTAACATCCGTTTACCAATACCACACTTGCAGACCTGGCCGCACCTATGACGAGTATCCGGTGAAATTTGCCATTTCCTGCCTGGCTCAGACCACAGATCATCCAAATACGTTAACCTGTGGCAATTGGCATGGTTATATACAGCATTTTGATCTACGCTGCAGCCCCAAACAGGGTCCACTCTTCACTTTGGGCGGCCACCAGGCCGGTATAACCCAACTGAAATATTCCCCTGCGGGCTCTGGCGATTGGCAATTATTTAGTGGTGCTCGCAAGTGTTCCAAATTACTGCAATGGGACATGAGAAACTATAAGAAACCCCTCAAGGAGTATCAACGTCAAGTAGAGTCCAATCAGCGCATTCAATTCGATTTGAATTCCAATCAATCCTGGTTGGGCAGTGGAGACACACGAGGAGTAGTCAATTTATGGCAACTAGAAGCTGGCGGTGAACCAGAGCCTACCTTTGCATTGCCCATACATAATGACTGCTGCAATGGATTCAGTTTTCATCCTAGTCTACCCATCTTGGCCACAACTTCGGGTCAATATCATTTTGTTAATAATGATAGCCACATAGATGAGACATTATTAAGCCAAGTGGAGGGTGAAATGGGGGAGAAGGAAATGGAACAACAAAAGCAGAAAGTGTTGTATGAAAATGCAGTATTGTTGCTGTGGTGTGGCCAAAGTCAATAAAATTGAGAGGCAATACTTCAAATTAATTGCATTTATCTGTTCCAAAGGGAAGTAAGCACTTGCAGAGCCCTTTGAAAGTGGGCACAATTAATTGTATTCATATATATTCTCTAAATATTCCTATAAAAGTGGGCACCACCAGTTAACAGACCCTCAGTTCTAACAAAATGTTTCCCAGCTACCCTTCAATATTCTTCTTTGTGGTGTTTTTGTCCCTTACCTGGGCTATACCAAAAAATGGTAGGATAATTAAACAAAAGTTTGCTTCATCAATAAAGTTTAACCATATTTTTTTAGATTCACCAGAGAAAACATTGCGTCATGATCGCTTTACCAAAATTGGCTCTAACTATTACTACTTTGAAATTGGAATGGAGAAGAATTGGTTTGCTGCCTATGAAGCCTGTCGTCAAATGGGTGCCGATTTAATTAGCTTCAATACTGCAGAGGAGTTTTATGCGATTACGCATTATCTTCGCTTGAATGCCATTCTTTATGACTATTGGACCTCTGGCACTGACTTGCAAAAAACGGGTAGACATATTTGGTTTTCGAATGGACACCCCATAGATTTAACGATTTGGCTTAGTGGTGAGCCAAATAACACCAAGGGAAAGGAACATTGCGATGAATTGAGATTCACCAGAGGTAATCTAGGATTAAACGATTATCGTTGTGAGGTCAGAAACCGATATATATGTGAATTACCCACATCCTGCAGACTTCAATAAAAATTCAGATGTAAAGTGTTTACACGAAAGAGTAAACATCGATTTTTGTATTTCCCAGATGTCAAAGCTCATATATTCTCAGTAAAAGTTTATCACGCTTTATCTGAATCTGTTTTTAGAAATTGTATATCTCTAATGGATTATCTGTCATTTTGAAATTGAAATCAATTAAATCAATTATTAAATAAAGAGTTTAACCTAATTAATTGACTGGTTACTACCGTCCACAGCTCAATCTATACGAAATGGTAAAAATTTACAAGTTGCAGGCAAATTAAAGGATATAAACTAGTAGGTTATAAGTTCATAATCAAGAATGTTAATTTTTTCTTGAGATGAAACACTTTCTTGACTTACTGTAAGCGCTTTCAAAGAAAACATATGCACACCCGGCCCGGGCCTAAGAGTTGGAAAGAGCAATGTCTGTTTAAATAGTAATTCATCAAATTTTTTTTAACTTGTTCGTAATTGCCAGGAGAAGGTTTTTACCATAGAACTTTTTGGAGAAAACCCTCTGGAAATACACAAAAGTTCGTACAAATCAGTTGACAGAGTGAATTTACAGCTGAAGGAATCTAAACCATCCGAAGAAACTGGTGAACAAAGTGATTCAAGTGACGATAGTCAAGGGCAAATTCAATGGATTAGAAGTCCTTATCCCATGAATTCTGATTCTTACAACAGATCTTCTATTCCAATTCAAGATTCAGTTCGCCGTTCGATTGGCTTTAGCGATAACAATCAATGAATCGTTGGAAGTCTTTAGAACTAATCCCAAATATCCCTGTTTTTCGCAAGGTTAGCTGTACGTTGCCTGTTCGCGTGTTGGCAAACCGTTTTCATTGTTTGCTGATCAAGAATATATCAGGGAAGCTTCCTTCTTTGCGTTACAAAAACCTGTACATTTTAATATACCCTCTTCTTGTAAATCAAATCATTGTTTATCATATCGCTCTCGAATGATCTTGATTTCATTCAAATAAATTATATTGAAGTTTGAACTATCACTGATTTATTATCACTGTTGAGATAGTAGTAAGCCGGGTCCGCTAGTTTTTTATTTAGGTATTTTATATTGCTTTGTTTCGGGGACAATTTCCAAGAAATGAACACTTCAGTTTCAATGGGATGAGAGACACTCGTTCTAGTTGCTTACAACTTGGTTATGGTTTTTTGTACCAAGCCCTTCGCACACCGAAGTCAAATGAATCGAAATGGTTTTGCAGAGAACGCACATACAATAATCAGAGATACTTGAGAAATTTTTACTATAAAAGCGGCATTAATGACTAGAGTCACAATCAGAACTAACATAATGTTCGCCAGTTGCACTATACTATACTCCTTCCTTGGCTTCTTTGCCATCACGTCGGCTTTGTTGATAGAACCTGTTCCTAAGAGTAAGTCCATTCGACATGGTTGCCTGTTCAAGAGTAATTAATAGGTTCATTACAGACTTTGATGGGAATACTATATTGAGACCGAATTGTTGGTAAATTGGTTTGAAGCCGCGCAAAGATGCCATCAAATGGGCGCTGAGCTAGTGTCATTCGAGACCACAGAGGAATGGAACGCGATTACGGGTTTTCTCGACAAAATGAAATTAATAAATGGCTTTTGGACCTCTGGCAATGATTTGGCCCACCATGGAAAACACGTCTGGTTTACCAATGGAAAACCCGTAAACTCTAGTTTTTATTATCATTACGAGCCAAATAACCAATATGGTGCAGAGCATTGTGATCATGTGGGCTATTATAAAGGCTATCCAGGACTAAATGATTATGTTTGTGAGACATTACAATTATATATACTTCTCCAATTCAAGAACCAAATAAAGTTTAAAGAAAAGAAGTCTTTATTCCGGAACTAATTATTTTGGAAAATACTTAAAATGCAGCTCGCCCTCTCTCTCCTTCCATCTGCAACAGAATATGGCATCCAATTAATAGTCTTCCATTGAGATTCCATTCCCACTTACCTCTAGAACCGTTTGAGGAACTCCTCGGCACAGGTTCTGGCCCGAGCATTTACTGCCAGCTTCATTTCGCTTATCTCCTTATCAATTTCCTCCATGAAACTGATGACAAAATCCACCAATTTATGTTTGTACATTTGTTCCGTATGGAAATTGGTGATCAGAAAGCTGATGTCATAGCCCTCAATGGGTTTCCGGCGCAAAATGATGAAGGATTCGGCACGCCGCATCATGAACCGAGTAAACTTGTGGCACAGGATCTTTTCAATCTCGTCCGCCTGCTTGACGGCAATGCTGACACGCACCGAATTGATCGATGGCTCAATCAGCACCTTCTCACGCTCATTCCGAGACACCACAATGGGTGTGAGTACCAGTTCCTTGCTGGAGCAAATTTCGACTTCGGGTTTGTTATGGCGCTCCACTACTTGCGAAGGGAAATCCTGCAGACACATGGCCGCTGTCAGTGAATGACGTACGGCGGTCAAGTAAGGCTTAAGCGTGGCGGCCATTGTTGTGGGTAATTGCAGATGTCTTTTATTTGATTATAAATTCTTTTATTTTTTTTTATGATTCACACTCCCACAAGATTGGTGATGGACCGCAAGTCGATAGTGCCGTGTACCCATCGCTAGTTTGTTGAGGCTTTAGTACATTTTGTGCTAGAGCGCCCTCTGGAGTTCATTTCTGTACATTTTGATTTAATGGCCGTATGGCGAAAAAAATATAACAAAATCTGTTTTTTGATTGTAAATCTTCATTTCTTTTAAAGCTTTCTCTTCACTTATTTATTGAAGTTACAGCTATTTATTTATCAGAGAAATGGTAATCAATATAGTAATGGGAATTGTAATTGTATTTTACAGCTCTGGTACAATCACAATAAGCCGGCTTTCTCTTTTGCAGTCCAATAAGCGCAAAAAATCCATTTAAAGATATTCTAAATATTTTAATACGTTTAAATATTAGATAAAATAGAAAATCAAATTTATTTTAGTATTGAGTGCTCTTCGAAAATGCAGTGTTTAATGGAAAATTATGTAATTCGACGATATATTCCTCCAAGCTAGTTTAATTGCTGCAATTAACGATTCCTTATCTATATTTTGCGTGTTAACCATTTCAATAATTTGCAGGTCTAGAGCATGATACAATAATTACTAGGTAGGGCAACCGAAAGTGTCTATTCGCATGCGCGATAATTTATCGAACCTAAGGGCTGTACACAAATAAATGATTCAGGGCCATACAGTCAATAATTACATATTTTTCGGCTGTCGATATAAGTTACTCGATACACCAGGAAAGCGAATGCTACCATAGAAGTATTGTATCATCATAGGTCTGGAGAGTATATTATGATATTAAAGATTTGACTCGAAATCAACGATATAACGTCTCAAGAGTTATGAAACGAAGCAATCCTGTCGAAAAATATATGAAATGGAATAGCTTTCGTAATTTTGTAATGATTTGAGGCAGACGCGGTGCATATAGGTACTTTTCTCAAGAAAAATTATAGTTAGGCAATCGTTCCATAAAACATTTTCTATCCTTATTCCATGATCCAGCCTCAAGGCCGAAATTAACTTGAAATAAGTATTGGTAAACTAAATCTTATTAAAGACGAACGATCGCCGATTGTTAGTTTGAAGTGTCCAGTCTTGATAATTGAAAACTTTGCTTGTTAACGGCGCTCAAAAGTAGATTTTTTTTAAACCTTTAGATGTTTACTTAAAATGTTTTACATTTCAAATGATTAGTTCCGTAGTTAAAAGACTTGCGTTTACTCGGGCTGTAGGGATTGCAAGCTATTCTAACAACTTTAATGTTTTCTTGAGCAGTTAAAGCTATTTTGGATCTCTTATATAAACGTCAACCGAAATAGAGCGGCGATAAATCTGTTTTGTAACAGAATTCTTCAAGTTTATCGAAGCAATTGCAGCTACCAGCTGCCTATTATTGAAAATAGTGTCAAGCCTTCTATTATCTTTCCCAGCGTTTGTACCAATAAAACACCCCACGTTTTACCAATTATAAATATTTCATTTTATTACTTTTCAATATGCATTTTTATGATACACATTCATTAATTTAGTATTATATATTAATTCTGTTTTGTTTTTCATTTTGCTTATGTCAACTTAAGTATAAAGTTATGCGTGAACCTAGAAAAACACATTATTGCGTAGCTGGTTTTGCTGTATTATCGTTTCAGATTTAGAGAACATTGGAAAATGTAACGGTTTCTCATACAAAAAGTTGTCGGCGCTTGATTATTGGTGTTTGGTTTGAGAAGATTATACATGAATTATAGGTGTATATATATTTAATATGTATATATCCATAAATTGAGTAAATATCAAAGCGTTTGTATCAATTGTATTGATGTAGGTTTTGTGTGTGTTTGTGTTCGAGAGTGGGTGTGCTGTTTAGCTGCAAACTATGTATATAGTTTATATATATATATATATATTCTGTTATAGTAGTTAGCCATAGTTTTACACGAATACACATTGATATAACGGCAAGAGAACTTGGTAAGTTAATTTGTAAGCTGCATTCCTTTATTTTTAGGGAAAGGGAGAGAAAAGTTGCAACTGCTGCAAACAAAAAATTTGCCTAAATATTTGTTTTGTGTTTAAGATTTTGTAAACCCCCGTAAGTAAATTTTGTTTAAACCCTGCGCCAGCTTCAGCTTCTTCTTCCTCTAAATATAACTTGACGTTAGACAAAATATGCTTTGACTTATATTTATTTATTTGTTTGTTTTTCTTGTTTTCGTTTAAATGCCTAAATTTTTGTGTTGTATAGAAAATGAAACAAAAACCATGTACTTGGTATGGATTTTTTTTATTGATTTTTTCTTTCGTTTTGTTTTGTTTTTTTTTGTTTGTTTTTGTATTTGTTTATATAAGCATTTCTTAAATATTGGTTTTCTGTTTGACATTTATAGATAGAAAATGCGAACTTATGTGGTAAGAAAACAGAATAAAAGTTGTTAGTTTTGTTTTGTTTAATAACTTAAGGGTTAAAATTAAATAATTATACATATATATTTGAAGTGATTGTGTGGTGTGTGTGTGTGTTTGTGGTCGTTTCGCTTGCAAAGCACAATGTATAACCAAATTACAAATTCTTCTCTTATGGCCTGGCAAATTATTTCAAAATACATTTGAAAAAGTTTTCCAAATCTTCAAAAATAGAAATTAAGTTCAAAAATTAAAAGTTAACTTTGAAAAATTTAAAACTGAAATGAAATTAAATTGAATTCAATAACGAAATTTGTGATTTTCATATTCCTTTTCGTCTTTATATGTAGATTTCCTTTACTAAATGTATTTTGTATTAATTTGCTGAGATTTGTGTAGTGTGAGATTAAATGTTTTTGTTGTTTCCAGCTTTTTGCTCAGCAGTAAGTTTCTGGTTAGATTTTTCGTTTATAATACTTGGAATTTTTTTTTTCTTGAAGCAAATTGGTGGCTGCTTTGTTGTTGTGGTGTTGCTATAAGCTGCTTGTTGTTGTTGTTGTTTTTTGAGCTCTAACCAGAGGAGGCAATGGCATTCTGCTGACCATCCATATCCTGGGATTGGGCCTTGTTCTGGCGTACCAACTCAGCACGACGTTCCTGAAATAGAGTATATCAAAGTTATTTCTAAGACCTTCTAACGTTGGTTTAATGCAACTACAGATTTTGCACTACTTTCAAAAAAAAAATGTATATAAAGCTTTTAACATATTAATGAACACCTACAGATTGTTGCACTTTCTCAACTTTCTTTTGCAATTCCTTTTTACGATTCTGCTCGGCGGTGAACAATTTGTTTTCAATTATGCGCGCTTTCTCTTCGAGTTTTTGACATTCCAATTGATCGTTCTGCGATTTGATTTCGGCAATTTTGATTGTGTTCTAAATGAGAAAATGAAAACCAAAAAATTTAACATACATGGATATACACAATCATGAGTGGATCAAATGAAAGTAACACTAAAACTACATACTACAATAATTCTACAATATGAAAGAGATAAGCTGGCAAAGAAGAGACGCTATTATGAAGATAGGAAGGCTTTGACTGGCAGCTTATGGTTTATAATCTGAAGGTGGAGGCTTCAGAAACTCTGATAAGGGTACTTAAATAGAACTAGGACATTTTGAATAAAAAACATCGAGTTTAGTCCAACTATAGCATACTCTGTCCCTTCCAAAGTTTGTATTTACCACACAAAGTGATGCAGTGTGTACAGTGCAGCCCATCGCTGCTTCAGCCGGTGCTGCCCAGCATAAATATTTGTTTTCCAAAAACTCGACAACCGTTCATCCTATCTTATCCAGTCCTTTGGCGGATCGATTATTAATTATACTCTGTACCGTAGGTACATAGAGTATTATAAGTTTGTGCAAAAGTATGTAATATCCAGAAGGAAGCATCTCCGACCCCATAAAGTATATATATTCTTGATCAGCATCAACAGCCGAGTCGATAAAACCATGTCCGTCTGTCCGTCTGTCTGTCCGTATGAACGCACAGATCTCAGAGATGGTAAGAGATAGAGGTTTGACGTGTATGGGACGTATATGCTTCTTATGTCTGCAGGCAGATCAAGTTTATTTTCAATTTTGGCCACGCCCCCTCCCTCCCCCGCAATTTAGAAAAAACGTTATATCTCCCACAGTTTTGAAGATAGATGGCTTGTTCCTTCTGGACATATTTAGTTATTAGAATAACTTATCGATCCGCCAAAGGAATGAAGAAGATCGGATGAACGGTTTTCGAGTTATGATCAAAAGACAAAATTTCTTGGTACAGAGTATGTTATAGTCGGGCTTGACCGACTTTCTTTCTTGTTTTGATTTTTAAATATGTCCAGAAGAAACGAACCTTCTATCTTTAAGACTGTTTTTTTCCAAATTGCCGGGGGCGTGGCAAAAATTTAAAATAAACATAATCTGCCTGCAAGTATAGAAAGCATTTGTCCCATACATGTCAAACTTCTATCTTTTACCATCTCTGAGATCTGTTTGTTCATATCTTCTTCTATTCCAATCCCTAGGTGGGACATAGGGCATCAACTACTCCTCTCCAGCGAACTCTGTTGTTATCCGTCGCTTTTTTTTTCGTTTGTTCATATGGACGGACATTTCAGTTCGGCTGTTGATGCTGATCAAGAATATATATACTGTATGGGTTCGGAGATCACTCCTACTGCACAAACTTTTTGTGGTGCAGAGTATAAAAACGGAGAGTACTAAGTCACTGATCAGGTCACTGAACAGTTAACTGAACTCACCAAAACAAATCTCTGAACTATGTACTGAATAACTCAAAGAGCAGGAGAGACTAAAGAGCGGATGCAAAACTCCTAATGAACAGCTCGCAGCCCAAGATCGTCTGATGAACATATTTACTTGCTCAGTTTAGTGAACAACTCAATTTACGAAAAACCCAACACTACTACTACTCCACTAGTACTGAACTTCCAGGCGCAATTAAGTATCGTCCTTACAAGCTATTAGGTTCAAATAGTGGTCCAAGTTGTCTTTCTCCAAGTACACTCACATCTCTTCAGGTTAGATTATCCGGTGAATTGGATATCAGACCTCCTCTACGATATCGTCAGTGCTAGTGCTGTCAAACGCTAAACCGAAAGGCCAACTTTAATGTGACTATGTCTGCTATTCTGTATTTTCTGGATTTCTCGATTATCACCTACCTATTATATAGGAATAGCACTTCCTGTCGAACATAAATATCGATATTTCGATTAAAACATACGCTACCCTAAAAAGAAACCAGCTGCGCATGCAGAATATTTCCAACTGGGACTTCAAAAGTTATTTCTTAAGTCGCTTTTCTTAGTCTAGTAGAGTTACAACTCGAAAAGTTAATTTCTATCTAAGCGCATGCCAAGCAAACGGTGTAAATCTTAATTTTTCGATTTACTCACATGCTCCTTAAGACGATCCAACATTTTCTTAATATTCTCATCGCGCAAGGCTTGAGCGATCTTCAATTTCTCCTCAATGGCCTTCTGCTCATTGGCCTTTTGCTGCTCCAAGGTTTCACGCGTCTTCTCAATCTCCTGGGCATGAATCTATATGGATCGTAAATCGTTGTTAACTGCACCATTTTGCGTTCAGCTCCTTACCTTTAGCTTCTCCTTCATATCGCTGATAATGGCCTCGCGCTTCTCCACATGCGATTCCATTTTGGACTCCAGTTGCTCCTTGGTCTGAGTGATAAACTCATTGGTGATCTCATCCTTTTTACGTGTGGCCTCCTCAACTTTGGCCAGTTTGGTGGAGATTTCGGCCATTTTCTTGGCCTCCAAAGACTGAAATTGCCAGGGGTTAGTTGGGGTTGAAAATTCGTTCGTTTAACTTACAATCCGTCGCTCTTCGGCCGCCTTAAGCTTTTGCTCAATCTCCTCCACGCTGACATTTTTGCCAGGGGTCACGGGACGCTTGGGTACGGCCACATTGGGGGCCGGTTCGGCCAATATGACCTGATAGCTTAGTCCACCGCGGGACTTCTCCTGGCAACGAATCTCAGTGGCTGCAAGGGAACAAGAAAGGAAACCGTAATTCAATATTTGTGCACTATTTTGGGGGTAGTTGTTAAGTCACCCTTAAGCTAACCAGAGCCTGACGTCACCCGCCTCAGTCCCCCATATATAATATTTTTCTCTACTTTTTCGCACAAAAGCGCAGGCACAAACTTAATTACCAGTGAAAGCATTACATTAACTTTTGTTCGCATCTTTTGGCCTCAGTTGTGCTGCAGTTGCGACTTTTTTAAGCGCTTTTTGATTAATGGCCACGCCTCGTTGCACTTCTTTTTTGCCTGGTTTTTGTTGCTTGGGCAATTTTCACACTTTTCCACCGCAGAGTTTATGGGTATATGAATGTTCTTCGCAGGGCACAAAATCCTACGGAGAGCCTTTGCTGACAGAATGGTGCCACAATAAAATGGAATGGAAAAGCACAGAAAAAAATCCCGAAACAATTATTAAAATTAAATGCAGCGGAAAATGCATTTTACAGCTGTGCCAAAATAAAATTTGTGAAGGGAATGAGTTTTCACATCTACGGAATGCGTCTTATTTTATCTGAAGCCATCTTTTCATTTGTTCTTCACTGAACTAAATCTCATTTCATTTCAGTTGGTTGGGCAGAGCGTTTATGAATCAGTCAGTCGGTTAGCCAATTGGACTAGAAAATGTAAAGACCTAACTTTTTCTAAGTAATTTGTAAACTTCACTATCATCTAGCTAGACAGTCACATCTATTTACTCACAAAAACAAAGTAAAACACATAAATAAAACATTTCCCCAAACAAATCACAAACGAAAACAGCTGACCCAAGCATAATCCAAGTCCAAAGTACAGGACGAGGTGCTATCAAATGAAGTGGAAAATTATTTGTCAAAACAAAAATATTTTTTGTTCAGGAAATAAGAGGAAAGGAAATGTAGACACAGCTGGCTGGGCAACTGTTGTGTGTGAGTGTGTGAAAAGGTATCGTGTGTCCGCTTCTGTGTAAGTGGAGGGGATGACTATGATATTGACACATAATTTGCCATTATTAGAGAGTGTCAATCAACCTGAGGAATGATGTGCTGGCTGGACTCCATTTTTGGGATAAGCGAACACAAAGAGTCAAACAACAGCTTCATTTAACTTGCAGATTTTGCAACCCTTTTAAAAGCCTTCGCACAACAGCTAGCAATTTACTAAAGTGGCTTTTGTGTGTGTGTGAAGTGCTGCCGCTCCATTAAGCTGGCTCCACTCTAATTCTACTCACATTTCTTAGCTACCTCCTCCTCTGCCATTGGTTTATTCATTTTTTTCAATATTTCCATTAGGGCCGTAGCATCAGAGTGTTCGGTGTGCTTGTCCAGCACATGCACCTGCAACTCTTCGGCCGTAAAACCCATCTCCTCGCAGAATGGACATTTATAGCTTTGAGGAGCCTCGCCATTTACCAACTCCTCGCCGCAAAAGAATAGCTCGAAGAATGTGCGATTGTACATGGCCTTCATGGGATGATAGTATTTGTGCTTATGGGTGGCCAGATTTTTGCCCTCATCATAGCAATTGCCGCAATAGGTCACCTCCTCACCGCAAACAGTGCACTCGTAGCGACGACCCAAATCACCCTGGGCCGAGCAACCCAGGCAAATGCGATGGACCTCTTGGAAACCACTGGTTGATGATGCCATTATCTTAGAATCCAAATACCAAAACAAGAATAACTTTTTCCTTCGTTTTTTTTTCTTTTTGTAAAAAATTACTATAAATATTTTGTTGTTCACTTTTCAAGACTGAGAGAGATGGAGAAGTAACCAAGTAACTTATACAACTGGGGGAAATGAAATCCAAAGCCTGCCTTGGCCGAGTAGGAATGGAACAGGCGCTGCCAACTTGATTTGAAGTAAGAGAGGTGTGAATGTACTGAAATGGTGATTGAAATCAATCGACGGTTACTTATCAAATTTGTGCACCAATTTGAAATTGGCCAAGTCAAGCTCAGACATACTAAAACGATTTAGTATAAACGAGAAAGCTAAGCTAACTTCGTCTGTGCCGAAGTTTTTATACCCTTGCAAGTGCTTGCTTAAGTATTTACAAAAAATACTTTTTCCCATTTTCCGACCGATCGTTCGTATGGGAGCTATATGATATAGTCATCCGATTTGGACAAAAACTTTTAGAATTATGTAAAAGCACCAGAAACAAACAAATACAAAATTGCAGGATGCTACCATTAAAAACAAAAAAGTTTTTCTAACTAAGACTGTTTTTCAGACCTATCTTTTGTATGGCAGCTATACCATATAGTTGTCCGATTTTAATAAAAATTGGTAGGATTATAAAAAAACATAAAAATCTACGATTACAAAAGTTTGGAGACGTTTCCATTGAAAATAAAAAAGTTTTGCATACTAAAGCTAGTTTTCCGACCGATTGTTCCTATGGGAGCTATGAGATATAGTCATCCGATCCGGTCGGTTCCGACATATTGTTTTGTGCAGCAAAAAGAAGGCTCTATGCAAAATTTCAGCTCGATAGCTTTAAAACTGAGAGACTAGTTCGCGTAGAAACAGACAGACAGACAGACGGACAAAGCTCAATCGACTCAGCTCGTCATCCTGATCAAGAATTTATATAGTTTATGGGGTCGGAAATGAATATTTCTATGCGTTGCAAACTTCTGGGCAAAATTATAATACCCTTTGCAAGGGTATAAAAAGGGGTTGCTATAGGGTTGCTAAAACTGTACTTTTAGCTGACCCCCAGCGGAATAAGCTATCTTTTTAGATAGCTCTCTAAATATCGATTATTAAATGATCAATTGATCGATCCTTAAATGAGGCCGGGTGATTATTTGGGCAAGTTTTTGACTTAGCAATTTCGGAACAAGGTTGTAATACTTTTTATTTTGGATACCATATAAGGTAAGTTACAGAAGGAAAGCCAAATATTTTAGAAACAAATATATAGATAAAGAAGTTTCATTTCGATTTCAATAAAATATTCAAATTTATAAGATAAACAGCTCCCTATTGAAGTATAAGCTACAAATCTTTTAAAATCAGTAAAAACATTGAAAACTTCATTTACAATCAATAATCGTATTGTGTTATTGCCCAATTGCATTGGATTTTAAAGAAAATTTTTACTGAGAACTGTTCGATGGTTATTAGTAAGTGAAAAGTCACCTTTTAGGATAGAGCAGCCCATTTTAGCATGGGTGAAATACTTTGCAATAGTTTATATTAGGGTGCCCGCGCTCTATACGCTTTAGGCGCTTGTGTTTTTGGTTTTCGCAAAGCGATTCTTATTTGTGTTAGTGACAGCGCGAGCATAAGGTGCCTGATTTATAAATACTGGCAAATACTGACTTGTTCTGGGTATGGTATACATGTACAAATTCGTGGCTCTATCTCTTAAAGTGTCCTTCATACAGATAGACGAACATAGCTATACCGACTCGGCTGTTGATGCTGTTGCTATATACTTTAAAAGATCAGAAATGTTTACTTCTCCCTGTTACTGCCGATGGGTGCCGCAAATGCTGACATTAAAAAAAAAAAACTTTGTTCCAGCGCCATGCGAACACAGTTCTTAAGATATATTTTTTTAATAACAAATTTCAAAGGTCTGAAACTCCATATCGATGTATCATGTCCTCTTAATATCGTTTTCTTTAAGAATATTTAAGTAATTACTGTACATTTAGTTGTAATGCAACAAAAAATTATGGTGGTCTTATAATGGTTATTAACTATTTAATTTTCCGAATTTTTCTAATTGGCGTATAAATTTTTTAGGAATTTTTTAAACTTGAAAGTGATATTTTTTAGAAAAATTCGATTTATTCATCCGGAAAATCCGTTGGTTTTCCAAAACTTCGAGAGATTTCAATAGAATTTGTAGCAAAAAAAGATATTCCATATATAGTACATAAAGATATTCCTTTTTATACTCTGTACCGAAGGTACATAGAGTATTATAAGTTTGTGCAAAAGTATGTAACATCCAGAAGTAAGCATCTCCGACCCCATAAAGTATATATATTCTTGATCAGCATCAACAGCCGAGTCGATATAGCCATGTCCGTCTGTCCGTCTGTCTGGCTGTCTGTCCGTATGAACGCACAGATCTCAGAGATGGTTAGAGATAGAGGTTTGACATGTATGGGACATATGCTTCTTATGTCTGCAGGCAGATCAAGTTTATTTTCAAATTTGGCCACGCCCCCTCCCGCCCCCGCAATTTAGAAAAAACGTCATATCTCCCACAGTTTTGAAGATAGATGGCTTGTTCCTTCTGGACATATTTAGTTATTAGGATAACTTATCGATCCGCCAAAGGAATGAAGAAGATCGGATGAACGGTTTTCGAGTTATGATCAAAAGACAAATTTTCTTGGTACAGAGTATGTTATAGTCGGGCTTGACCGACTTTCTTTCTTGTTTTTAATCTTTTGTGAAAAAACATTACCATTAAACTCTATAAATTTATATTCAGCCAGCTATTTATTTGCAACGATTTCAGTAAATATTACATTTAAACATGATTTTCTATTGTCAAAGTTACAGAATTAGTTCAAAAATTGTAAAATCCAAGCTAAATTTATCTATAACTTCTATTTAGTAGGCATAAGCTTGGTCAATTTGATTAACAATTTGAGCTATAGTCGATTCAGACATTTCCGATTCGGAGCCATCATCATCCCCCTCCTCTTCTTCCTCGCCCTCCTCCTCCTCCTCTTCGCCTTCATCTTCCTCCTCATCAACTTCAACATCTTCATCAACTTCCCCATTACCCAAATTTGAAGATACATCCACTGCAGGCTGGTTGGTTTGGTCAGCATTGCTATTCTCCTCATCCTCATCAGAATCGACATCCAAGTCAGAATCAACATAGATAATGGGATTTGGGGCCTCAGTGGGCAAGGGATTGTGCATCACGTTAATAAAGAATGCGGAATTCTCTTCGTATTCATCATGTAAGTTGGCCAGCGAGTCCGCTGAAGGCGGTGCCGGTGGCGGTGGCAATGTATGTTGTTGTGAAGGGTCGACTTCTGTTTTGGCAGCTGGAGCTGACGAATCGACCAACTGCTGTTTCTGCTTTTGAGCCATAAAATCGTTTAACCATTTCTTATATTCATTCAGACCCATGTAGAAACGTTCCATTAGATCCGCACTGGGATTGTTAGGCACCAAAGGTAAGGCGTCCAAGGGATCGTTGGTCAACTCTGGTAATTTATCTTTGTAAAGTACAACAGAACTTTTTTCCATCTTATTTTCGGGCAGTATGCGATGGCGCAAGAGGCTGGCACGTGGCAATTGTATGAGTTCTTCCTCGGAGAGCATGGAACAGAGTAAGGCTTCCATGAAACTGGCCTGGTTCAGTTTGTTTTCCTCTTGCACTTCAAGTGGTTTCGTCTGCGGCAGTATTAGTTTCGAGCAAAGGAATCGATTGTCTTCTGAAGCGGTGGAGGTGATGGATTGACATGGTTTTTCGGCAGGTTTTACTTTATCCTTAAGGACGGACTTAAGGGTATGTACTTTGCCCACCACTTCCATGAGTACGGGACGATATTCACCTGTGGTGGCCATCTCACGTACAATATCCGCACAGCGTGTGGCTAGCTTATTCGTAGCTGCAGACGTTGATGGATGTGCTGCAGAGCGTGGTACAATATTCATACTAGCCACATTTCTGTTAATCGGAGGCAAAGCAGCTGTAGAAGGGGCAACGGCCCTGGAATAGTGGGGCTCCGTTGGATTCAGATTGTTGTCGGAAGCCGGGAACATGGGCTCACTAGAAGAAATCGGTTGACCAGCACGGAATCTGGAGATCATGGAGAAGAGCGGACGTGTCTCAGTTGTACGAGTTGACTCGTTTGCGGTTCTGACTCCCTGGTGCTGTTGCGCATACGGATTGAACGGCATGGTCGGCATCAAGGGTGGAAATCGTCTCATTATCTGTGACGAAGGCATCGTGGTGCGTTGTTGATATTGTTGAGCTAACGAAGGTGTTGCTGGTCGAAGTCCCGCCACTGTGGCGGCCGCTGCAGTGGCATTTGAACCTGGTATTAAGCCACCACGACGAAGTGCCAGTGCAGTCGACCTTCGGCCCACAAGGGTGCGCCTTTGTGATTGATTTACATTAGCGGCCACCTCCTGTTCAATAATCCGTAAAAACGACTCTAGGCCCATGTCCACACAATTATTGCCATACGATTGATGCTGTTGACGGCGCAGACCGCGTGCCTTTCGTAGAATATCCAAACACTGTTCGTCATAATCGTCATCGTTGCTGTTTAGCGTGTTCAATTCATCCAGTAAATTTAGAGCCTGTTCAGCCAAAATGTCTCCACGTTGTCCATTTGTTTCGCGTTGATACTTGCGTGCGACATCCATGGATGGACGTATAACTTCCAGCACACAACGTTTTACGGTACCCTCGACATCGACATCGTTGTCGTCGTAAGCTGGGGCTTTCTTAGCCGGGTTACTTTCAGCAGTTTCCACTTCGGGGGCAGCCGGCGGCGGTGGCGCTACTTTTACCTTATTGTTGGTCAGTGGTGGAACGAAAGGCGAAGCTTGTATTTCAGCCACATAGCGATTATGAACCATGCTGAAATATTCATTGAAATCCTTGTGCTTACGATGAGTTCTCGTCAAATGATTATACAAGTCGATGTTACTGAATCCAATTGATTCGCAAAATGCGCACTTGTAACTTTGAGGTACCTTGGCTTCTTGATAAGGTTCGCCGCCAAAGTACAATTGAAACTCATCCCGGGTATAGTGTGTCTCCAGAGGATGATAATATTTATGATCCGGCGAGCTGGGCAATTGTCCAGCATCAAAACAAGTTCCGCAGATCTGATAGTCAATGCAACTCCAGCAGGCATAACGACGTCCCTTGAATTCGGCAGCATTGCAATTGCGGCATACATAGCCAAAGTGACGTTCCGGCGGTTGTTGAAGTAAAGCCATTTCGCTGCATGGGAGCAAAGGAAGAGGATAAAGGGCATTTTTTTCCACTCGAGAAGGCAATAGATGGTACAAACGCTATTCTGTTCTAAAAAGTGTGACTATTCAACGAGAAAACTTAACTCCCGAAAACAAAAACCGAAATACTAAAGAGCCCCGCCGATCTTTGACAAATTAACAACCTACTTCTTTAATGGACTTGTCTTTGTCGTCCCATCACATTTTCAGAGTTGCTTTTCGAAATGAGCCAAAGGTAATTCGCAAAAGCTACAGGAAAAGACATAATTCCTGTTACCTTCGTCGAACTGCTAAGTCTTTCAATCAAATTTTTACCAGCATAATCACCATTTAAGAAGGGAGGTTCTACCGATGTTGGTTACTTTAATGTTCAATGTCGTTTCTGAATCGGCTTTTAAAAAATTCCAGATTAGGTCATTCTTTAAAAAACATTAAGTGGTGAGAGAAAACCAGCGTGAGCCAATTCTATTTCAATATCATTTTGGTGTTCTCAGTTCCCAATGAAATATAGTAAAAGCACAGCACGAGCAAAATCGGAACTGCATTCATAAAAGAGAGACCATGATTAAGCGAAACGATCGAAATCGGAACAGACGGAAATAATAGATTATTGATTGAAAGGATGGTAAAGACCGTATAAGCGATAGTCGAGTTAGGAACAAACAAATGTTTACTGCAGCAACAAAATTCATTTTTATTACATGTATTAGTCAAGCTTGATCGACTTTGTTTTTTGTTCTTTGAACGAATTAAAGGGGTTTACGTAGGGCTTACGTAAATTTGGAATATTCGTTTTTGCGTTTTAAAAAATGTTTTTTTAACAATTTTTAGAACCAATTTTATATGGATAAATGTCTAGAGTAGAGAGACCTGTACCTGTACAAATTGCAATAAAGTTTCCCTAGGTCCATCGAATAATAAGGTATTATCAGGCAAAGTTCCAAGCAGTTTTTAAAATTTATATGGAATTTGAAATGTTCTTGAGAAAATTAATATTTTAATTTGAGGTTTTATTTTCGTTATCTGACGTTATCTATCTGTTGTAACGTTTAACAGTCACAATACCATTTAAACTATTTTCAGATTTAATCAAGCCCACTGTGCGCGAAAGCACAAACGAGCAGCGCCCTTTTGCCAATTGAACAACACTGAAAGGTACTACCGGCACCGATGGGCAGCACTGGTTGGCATGCTTTCGTCTTGAAAGTTTTCAATTGAAATTGCGAAATCTGTGAGAGTTAATTGTACACTTTCCTAAATCACTTATATACATTTATGGTCTGTACATATGCAACCTATGTCTGCAACTGGAAAACGGAAAGATTGTTGTTGCAACTGGAGTAGTGTGTGTGTATGTAAACAAAACGCTAGACGCCTATTGAATATACATAAACATTCTCACACGAGCTTAGAACAAAATTATTGTTTATTTGTACCAACTTTTGCCAGCTCCACAATATTTTTTACAAACTTACTTTTATGCTTTCACTTGAAAGAAAAACACCGATGATTGTCCAAGCTCAGCACCCGGCTGACTGGCTGACTGACTGTACAAACGTCACTAGAATTTTTGCCGTGACTTTCGTGACACTCGTGAGCGATTGCAGTGGGTGTTATCGGAATGGAAGCGTTGATAACCTAGCCAAATAGCTTCAAATTACGCGCGGTACTTAAAAAAGAACAGCTATTTTTTTTGAGCAACGCGAAGCTATTTGTGTGGTTGTTGATTTAAAACTGTTATTTGACTCAACTGTAGAAGACAAATTGACTTAGATAGTAAATTCAAAGTCTACTTGTAATTATTTTTGAGATTTTTCTTTTTTGTTTTACTAGCTAGAAAAATGATTTTATTTTGTATGACATAGCTTAGTGGTGTTATTTTTGAAAGCGATTTAGATTTTGTTATAGCAGAACTAGCTCAGTTGATGGAACGTACCGATTAAAATGACAGTGTGACCATACTGCTAGTTGACCATTGGCACTAAGATCAAACCAGAACATGTAGTTTTAGTATGCACACAATTTATTTAAAATTAATTAAAGTAACTTATCTATTTGGCAGATCTTAAGCATAAGAACTGCCGAACAAACTTTGCCCAAAGACAGCAAACATTTCTAAAGTCAAGGGTCCACATTTAAAATAATCCTTAAAACTTCCCGGACATTCACTTGTACTTATTTCTGTGAGATCTTAAGTCTTTGTCTTTGGTTACTTTATACAAAATTTACGACATTTCAAGGACATCTCTGAAAAAAACAGCTGATTAATTCATTATGTTGAATTTGCGGTCGCTTCAAAAAAATCTAGTGTTTTCTGTTCAAGTATCTCCCAAGGGTTCAGTTCGCCAAAGTCTCGTTGCCCCACTTCTTGCGTAGAATCAAGTAATTTTGCATGATTGAGCATTTTTAAAGAATTTATTCAACTTTATAATGAAACCCTGACAAAGTCATTAAGTTCTTTTGGGTCAAACTCTTCTGAACTGCGTATATGTGCATATGCTTGACAAACTCTGAGCATGGTTCAAATTGAGCGAGTGTGTGCATGGGCATCCTTTGAGGTTTTTGCAGTGCCAGCAACAGCACCCAAACAAATCCCTCCCACCCTTTGTGGTGGTTGGTGTTGACAAATCACTTGGTTCAGCTGCCATACGCAGACATATATTCAAGAGTCCTGCCCTTTGTGTGAGTAAATTAATGTAAATCATTTTCTTCATCAACACTTTATAATGTCATCGTTTCAATTAAAATCATGTCAAAATTTATAGGAATTTTTCTAAGCCTTCTCCCACCTCAAAGGAGATGATGTTGTGTTCGTGGCCTTCTTTATTGCATATTTAGTACAAATTGTTGGCCAGAGTTTTTAATTAAAAGCGTGAAATGTCAACTGATGTTTTTTTTTCTGTATATATATATAAAGCATAAAGTGCAAGTTGGCAAAACTCTCGAAAAAAGGCGCAAATATTTTAATTGAGGTCAACTTTGTGGATGGGTGTGTGTGTGGATGTATTTTACGCTGCTTTAAATTTATATAATGATGCTTATTATGTTAATGAGAGTTTTTAGTTAGTTCTCGACGTAACGAGAGAACGAAGCAGGAAGGGGGCGAATATGGTGTTAACAAGCCCCAAGGGTACAAATATGCAAAAGCGCTTCCAGAATGGCGAATGCTGCTTTTAAACATAAATGAAAGCTGCAAAAAGTTATGTTTAAGTTAAATTTTTAAACCCATTTTAGTTTCAATCCAAAAGTTAGCATAAATGAAAATTAAATAAATAATTTATTTGTTTCCAAGCCAGTGTCTTATGCAGAGGGGTATAGGGTTTTTTGGGGGTTAAGCCCCTACGCACTAAACATGGTAAATACAAGACTGAGGAAGGAAGAAGGCTATGGAAAATTTTTCTTAAGCCTGGATGGGTTGCGCCACTGTTTCAAATCCTTTAGATTAGGCAGCTTTTTTTTCAGAAAAGTTCCTTAAAATCATATTAATAGTTATCTTAATGCAACCAGACCTTTGTCAGCAAAAGGACACAAAAAAAAATTAAGCATTTTCTGCTTGAATTAAGTACAAACAGTTTCAATTGTAAGTTGAGTACGAAGACAAGTTTAAGTAACAAAATATGGTTTCATATACGATCTACTCGAACTGAAAGTCTTTTATAACTTTATAAACTCTTTGTTCTTTGCTAAAAAGTTCTAAACTAAACCCCAAAACATTTTTGACACATAAGAGCTCATTAAACTGTAAAGCTATTATTAAAACGAGTTATGTATCTGTATTGAATCAAATCAGTCTAGAAAAGTCCAAAACCCCAAGAACCACAGACCAAGATGGTGTTACTCTAGGTCAGAAATCTACCATCACTTCATAAGCCAAGTGTAAGAGGCGGCTTTAGAATAGTTTGCATTTTCCAGGATATATTTGAGCAACTTTAGAATCTAATTAAAAAGGAACCAAGTAGATTAGGTATGTATTGTCCATATTTTTGGTGTATCCGAAAATACACAATTCGATTACACTTCTTATTTGATCAAACGTTAAGTTTTTAAAAAAAGATAGGATATTATTTCGCTAACTTATAGGTCTGAAAACGATAAAGATTTCAACCGAAAGTCAGGAATACATAAAATATATAACAAAAAAAAACTTGGTAAAATAATTGGCATCTTAACCCATTTTAATTTTCAAGAAATAACATTTCTTCACACAAAACTGCAGAAGTTTACACTCTAGAACAGCAACAAGAATTCCAAGTAAATTGAAATAACAAAAGTCCTTAACAGAAATTCATTTTGCAAGCTTTAGAAATTAGTGTAAATAAGTTTCGGGCATGCCTGGTGAGCTTTTTGTGTCTTAAATACACTTCAAACTTCCTTTTGTAACTTAAGAAACTTTTCTCTGCACTCACACACACACACACATTTTTCAATAATTATCCAACTATAGCAAGAGTCAAGCAAGGAAGGAATTTAATATGCATTCACATAGAGGAACAAAGAGTGTGTTCTCTGCTGTTACTTAATATTCATAAAAGCATTTTAATTTGCATTTAATTAAATTATTTTTGCAAGTCAGCAAAGTGAAAATGGGCAAATGGCTTTGCTGTGCACAATTATACAGTTTTTAAAAGTTCACTCCATAAAATTTTGGCTCAGGGGCCTTTAAATGCCACATTACTTTACTTACAATTCAAATTCAAATTGATGGCCACCATTTCCAAAGTTGTACAAAAATTCCTCTATACGAAAAGCTGTTGACGCGCAGAAATTCGCTAACCAACTGAACTGAGTGCATCAATGGCTGAGTGACGAACAAAAAAGGAAATACTGGTGGATGCCAAAAAAAATAGTTGGTTCGTTTCACAGCCAGTCAGCCTAAGGGTCGTCGGTCTGCATGTTGTTCAAGAGAAATGTAGTTTTAATTTTTGTCGTGTAGCATACTTTTTTTTGGCAAACCAGCTAACGGTAGTTCTTTAGCCTTGCTGTTAGTTGTCGTCGTCGCCGGCGACAGTCGTCTGCCCAGTTGGAGCTAGTAGGTAGGGAAGGGGTAGAAGATCCCCTAATTGCTTTGGGACGACGTCAGCTGAGTTGCAGTTACCAGCTGATGAGTCAGTGGGTGAGAGCAGGTTTCGGATTTTGAGTGAAAACATTAGTCAGCAAAGTCAGCTGATTGGGCAATTTAGTTTACGTGTGCGTTTATGGGTGTGTCTGTGTGAGAGGAATATTTATGAGTGTCTGCCATGAATTTATAAGCTAAGATTTGGTCTAGACATCTTTGAACGAAGAACTGTAGTATGACTGAATTACACTAGGCATCAAGGGGTCCAGTAAAATTAAGGATTAATGTTGATCCTAGATGAGCAGAGCTGGCCAAATACGGTCCAAAAACTGTATCTGTGCTGTCTGCTCACCAAAATGACAGGTACAAATTTAACACACTCGCTCTCTCTGAACAAAACACTTGCTTTTTGTATGCTGTATACATTGAACAAGCGGAAAAGGGGTTCGTCTGTCCGTCCGTAAGTCTTTCTGTCTGTAAGAACGACTCGAAATCAGAGACTATAAGAGATAGAGTGCACAACTTTTGCTTGGAGGTAGTTACCCAGATCAAGACATATTTGGAAAGTTGAAAAGTTGTTAAAATAAGAACAAATTTTGTATGTCGATAATGCCCAATGCCTCAAGAAATAATACCAAACATGATTTTTTTTGTAGAATCCCATAAATACAAATTCAGCATTTTTGTGGATTTTTCTAATAACTTTTTGTTCAAATTCTAAACTGCAAGGGAGAGTCAATGAATATTAGAGTCAAAGCTCTACCGGTAAAATGTTTCAGTTCTGATACCTTCTGATTGGTTTCAAGAATAACCGACAACAATTGTTATATATAGGTTCTGATTTAGTTGCTTGCTTATTTGAAACTCCTGCAGTTTTGTGCAGTGTACTTTTCAAATTGCTTGCTCAATAAGACTGCTATTAAGCTCAAGTTACAGTAAAAAAAAGGCCCAGAAAAAATCCTAAAACCACATTTCATTTTCAAATGCCACGCCCCAGTGAACTGCAGCAGTGTTGTAGTTGCTCTAACCCCCAATCAAGTACACACACACACAAACAATATTTCGTTTTCCTCTACAGTCTGCCCTGCCGTACGTGACTCTTGGTAGTCTCCAGTCAGGCACTTTGGCATTGATTGGCCTCAACCGTTCCGTTGCTGGGCGCAAATGTCGCCGAAAGTCTGCAGGCAGAAACTGGAAAACAACACTCCAAAAAGCACACACAAAAAAGCAGCCAGTAAACAGTACACTAAAAGCTGCAAAAAAGGCATTGCATACAACTGGGCGCCGTAGTAGATGTTTTAATGGATTTGCCTGCTGCCGCTGAGCAAACATGCTGGGGACGATGAATCATCGAGTGGAAGGTTTTTGAACATTTTGTACCAACTTACCTGTAAAGAGATAATGGAAAATATAAAACCAATTAGTTAATAAATCATAGACAAAGTTGTATTTAATAAATATCAAGAATAAAAGTACAATTCTGACCAAAATAATGGTAACAGCTGTAGTAAACTGTTTAAGCAGCTGTTGTATTTTCTACTTATATTTTTTTTCTTGCTCAAACACTTTGCATAAGTGACGGAAACACGGTGCTTCTTCGCTGATAATAATGAAAAACTTTCTGAGTGGTGCGAAGTACGTGGCCACAGATAAGAGGATGCGCCGACTTACTATGGCAGAAAAAGTAGGCAACCAGTAGAAGAAAAAGAATAGTCAAAAGTTGTTCAAGATGTTGCCGAAAAGGGCAGACACAAAAAAATAAAACACAATTGTTGGGCTGAGGCAATGATGGACGCAACAAAAGTATTGCAGTTTTTTTTTTTTTTTGGAGACCCCTACAAGAGTTCTATAAAATTACAAAATGACAGGACAAAAGTATAATGGAAAAGGTGACTGCAAGATTAGTTGGTCTTGTAAGAGTTGGACAGGCGTTACTTAACTTAGGGCCGTTTTCTTGTCTTCTACTTAGAGCTATCTGTCACATAAACCTGCAAATAACAGAGCAAAATCTAAGTTTATCTGACACATATTCGTTGAATAGGTTTGACAGTCTCTTTACTCCCAATTGCAGTGAAAGAAGTTTATCGATATTGGTTGAAACTGTAAAACCAATGAACTTAATCTCGGGTCTTCTAGAGCAGGGGTTGTCAAGAAGAAGAAAAAACGAAGCAAACCAGCTCTGACCTGTCCGCATCGAGCGCTGGCACGGCTCACGGTTCAAGCCTCTACATGCTCTCTGCTCGAGCTTGTGTGAACAGCGAAATGTGCTCGGCCCCTGAGGGGTAGGCATGACAATAGCTGGTCTGGTGCAGGGTTACCCAAGAATCGAGGCTTTCCGATACTCAATAATTCATTTCTTCGGCAATGTCCGTTTAATGTCAAATTGATCTTAGATTTCAAAAAATCAAAGAAATCTTAATGGATCTTATTTATTTTCTGTGTTAACCCATTACCAATTAAATACTTATAAAAGCCAAGGTTATTTATATTTTTCCGATTCCACATCTCCTATATAGCTGATGTGTGTCGGATAAACTTAGAATTTACTGTGTTATTTGTAATTTTATGTTTAAGATTTTAAATTTGTTTCAATCTTTGATCTTTCTATTATCTTGCTTTTTATGATGTCTACTACTTTTTGTGATTTTTACTAAGCGCACTATTAGGCATAACAAGGATTTAACTTCCTCTTACGCAGTTTGTCTGTCCCCTTTGCGCTGCTTCTCTCATAGCTAAAGGCGTGTTACCAAACTTTGTTCACCCTTTGGTTTTCCTGCTATCCCTAAATGTCTTGTTATTTCTGGCATAAATCGCTTTCCTTTCCCAGTTCTCCTTTGGCACTACTATTTCATATTTTTTTGCTCTTTTCTTTTTTTGGTCGTATTACACTTTCTTTTCGCTATCTTGTCGCTAGCAGTTTTCTGGGCAATTACATAAGCAAATGCCGGCTAGCACGTGACTAGCTCCTGTTTCTTGTCCGCCTTCACCTGTCTACGTCTCCAATGGAGCTTGTCGACTTGGCGGAAAAAGAAAAACCGACCGCACATATGTATATATAAACTATAGTAAGTAAAATTTCAACCGGGGTGGTCGTGGTCTATGGCATCAACTAAACGCAAACTGCAAATGACGCAGTGACGTGGCGTGTTTGTTTTTTTGCGATAAGAAAGAGAGACTCAAAATGACGCCCCAAAGTTTTCCAACTGCAGTTTATCACCTTGGAAATGCGGCTAAATGACTACAACAACGATGGCTTTATACATACTTATTATGTATGCACGTTTGTATATATACAGCAAGGGGTTAGGGTTACATTTGTGAAAGGCTACTGCACTATTGATTTTTTTTGCAGGTATTTTTCTTGTTTGTTTTCTGGCCTAAAGCGATGGCAAGTGAGGTCATTTGATATTTAATAAAAGTCAATAAACTTTACAAGGGTTGAAATGTTAAGATTTTCATTTAAAAAATATGATTTTAAGAATATTGAAAATATTACATTCATATACCAAAGCTACACAGGATATATTAGTTTGAGCAAAAGTATGTAACATCCCGAAGAAAGCATATATTCTTGATCAGCATCAACAGTCGAATCGATATAGCCATGATCTTCCGTATGGAAGCACAGATTTCAGAGATGAAAAGATATAGAGGTTTGACATTTATGGGACATATGCCTTATACTTGCAGGCATATCAACTTAATTTTCAGTTTTAGTTATGCCTCCTCCCACTTCCGCAAAAAAACTAAAAAAAAAAAAGCCTTTTTTTTGGACGCAGTAGAGTAAACTCTTTTGTAAACTCCATAACACTGGTATATCAAAGGAACTAAGCCTTGTTTGCTAGTTAATCAGAAAGGCAGACAGACTAGTGCTACATAACCAACCTACCCCTCCCCCTTCCCTCCCACACAGACTAGTTTAAAATTATCTCTCAACATTCGTGCGTTGCTGTGGAAGGCAGGCGTCCAGACAATGATGTGGATGACAACACAACATGGCCAACATTTTGTCCCTGGTAAATGTCGGTTGAAATGTCACTGACATTTTTAGCGCTCATTGTAGGGCTGAGCAAGGGGAGATGGGCTTGGGGATGGATGCTGAGGATGCCGTTTGGCTCCAGCTGCATTTTGCATCCGTTTTAATATTGTTGCTGTCGTCTCGTTTTAACGATAAACATAGAACCCAAATGGCTAACTAGCTGATCCCGCTCTGTGTGTATTTAATGCATCCGCATCCGCTGTACAACGACATCATTTCTCGTGTGGAACAATGAAATTTTGTTACATTTGCTGGCTGGATTGGCATTATTATGACAACATGTGTATCTGACTGTTAAATAAAATGCAAACTAGAAACAAGAAATTGTCCAAAAAAGCTTTGAAACAACCCATATTTCCTTTTTTTGTCAAATCAGCAAACATTTCTCACCATTCAACACAAATTACGCTTCTATTCTGGGGGCTTGCTCTTAAGAAGTGCCCCACCAATTCTCACAATATTTGCTTTTCTTCCACCAACTGTTGTTTCTCATTTGTTCTTGATGTTGCCTGTGTTTTCTGTGTACTTCCTTCAACTACTTAGACGGCGGTTTTTTTCTTCATTTAAGCGCTCATAAGTATGCTTTGTGTGCGCAGTCAGCAGGTTTGTTTTGGCAGAAGGGGGACCCCACCAGCAGCACCGACACGCCCACTTTTTGTGCATTGCATTTAAATTAAAAATAAGAAGAAAGCAGGGAACATAGCTTGATGAACTTTTGTTTTTGTTGTGAAAAATGAGGGGCGAAAAACAGCAACAAATTGAGGTCCTCACACACACACACTTTCTGTACCTTCATGCGGGTTCGAGTGTTCTGTTAACTGTAGCAAATAATAATAAACTTCCTTCCTCCTGGCACTTTTCACTTTTGTTTTGTTTGCAGCTAAAAGGGAATTTCCCTTTTGCATAGCTAATTAGCTGTTGAAACCTTTTTATTTTCTAAATTTTAAATGAAATCACGCTGCTTGCTCCTCATCCATAAACTCCTTGCTATTTGAGCAACGTATTAGGAACAGCCTCAATTGCTGTCAATGCCTGTAGAGCCAGCAGCAGCAGCTCCTGCTCCATTAATAACGCTTCATTGCAATGCAAAAAGGGCGTCGTCGCCCCAACCCTGCTTCCTCTATTCAAGAGCTGGCAAACTTTGGCCACGAATGGCTTCTCAAATACTTTGCACAAACACGACACAACCACCATGTTATCAAATGGGGGTTAAGCTTGCGCCATATTGGGGAATTAAAGTCATATGAATGGCTTTCCACATAATTCTCAATGTGTTTATTTGGCATTTGAAGCAATTAAAAGGATTTATAATGCATGAGAAGCTTTTAAAATGCTATCCGTCATGTTGTTAAATCAAATTTAGATTGCTTTATTAAAAAAGGGGGGAGGGAGGTCGTTTACCAATTTAATTAGGGGAATGAATGAATGGGCGAATAGTAACAAGTGATGGTAAAAACCAAATGGGACAAGCAATTAAATTGATTGACTAATTTTTTTCACAAAAATTGGTCGTCATACTTAGGATTACACAGTAGCTGCCGAACCACAAAAACCGAATAAAATGAGCGCTTTGTTGATGTGGCTTATGTATGTGACTCATTTGATATGTTGGACACAGAAAGTAAAACCCACTCCTACGAAAGTTTTGATGACAATATGTACTTTTTCATCTGTGGGATTGTATATCGATAAAACAAGAAGTAATAGACTGGAATATATAAGATATAAGAATTTGTAACAAAAAGTCAACAGAATTTTTATACTCTGTACCGAAGGTACATAGAGTATTATAAGTTTGTGCAAAAGTATGTAACAGGCAGAAGGAAGTATCTCCGACCCCATAAAGTATATATATTCTTGATCAGCATCAACAGCCGAGTCGATATAGCCATGTCCGTCTGTCCGTCCGTCCGTCTGTCTGTCTGTCCGTATGAACGCACAGATCTCAGAGATGGTAAGAGATAGAGGCATATGCTTCTTATGTCTGCAGGCAGATCAAGTTTATTTTCAATTTTGGCCACGCCCCCTCCCGCCCCCGCAATTTAGAAAAAACGTCATATCTCCCACAGTTTTGAAGATAGATGGCTTGTTCCTTCTGGACATATTTAGTTATTAGGATAACTTATCGATCCGCCAAAGGAATGAAGAAGATCGGATGAACGGTTTTCGAGTTATGATCAAAAGACACATTTTCTTGGTACAGAGTATGTTATAGTCGGGCTTGACCGACTTTCTTTCTTGTTTTTCATAGTTTCGCGGAACACGCATATTCGATGTTTATTCTACCCTTGCTAAAGATAAAATGAAATAATATGTACCGGAAGTAGTCAACGCAGAGGTATATTCGATTTCGAAACCCATAACCTATATATACTAGATGGCCCGGCGAACTTCGTACCGCCTAACAATAAATAACAGTAGTGGGTTAACTTAATAAAATAAGTAAAAAATTTATTAAATTCAACAACATATATGTGTTCGAGAGGTACCCGAAAGAGTTGACCGATTCGGACCTTATTTGTTATCAGCCTTCCTCTATTCATGACGAATGTCTTTATAAAGTTTCATCTAAATCGGTTAAGTTTAGGTCAAGTTATGGTGCAAAAAAGCCGTGGATGGCAAATTACGCGATCCCTGTGTGACCTACCAGAATCAGCTATAGATATAAACCACCTACGCTGTTACTACTACACTCACACGAAATTTCATCGAAATCGGTCCAGCCGTTTGGGAGGAGTGAGGTTACAAAGCCATGTACGGAAGAATTTTATATATTAAGATATTCTTAATCAGGTCGACGAGCTGAGTCGATATAGCTTTGTAAATTCGACTATTTGGTTCAAAGCAAACTAGTCTTTCATTTGTAAAATTTTCGCACTGATTCATCATTGTAATGCTTGCTGATAATAAGTCTAAGCAGCCCGGATCGAATTTCCAGAACTCATAGGAGCGATCGGTTGGAAAATGGGTCTTAGTGAGAAAAACTTTTCTTTTTTATACCCGTTACTCGTAGAGTAAAAAGGGTATACTAAAGTCGTGCAAATGTATGTAACAGGCAGAAGGAAGCATCTCCGATATCATAAAGTATATATATTCTTCATCAGCATCAACAGCCGAGTCGATATAGCCATGTCCGTCTGTCCGTCCGTCCGTCCGTCCGTCCGTCTGTATGAACACCTAGATCTCAGAGACTAGAAGAGCTAGAGCAACCAAATTTTATACGTAAGTAAGTATTGTCTGTAGGCAGATCAAGTTTGTTTCAAATTTTTATGATATCGAGCTCAGATTTTGCAGGGTAGTCTATGTGGCCAATATCTACAATCTCACAAATTTTCAAAAGGATCGGATCATAAATGGCCGAGTTAAAAAAATGTTGCATACTTATCCGAGCTGAGCTGAGTAACGGGTATTTCGAAGTCGGGCAGGGCCGACTTTAACTTACGCTCTCGTTTTTTGTGGTTTTTATGTTACTTACCTCTATTTGCTTTCAAACGGGTTTGCTAAATTGGTTTGACTTTATTTTATATATATATTTATATAAATCGGATAATGGGTCTTAGTGAAGAAAACATGAAGATTTGTATAAACAAGGGGTAATTATAAACATTATATGCTTTCAAACAGCTCTGCCAAATTGGATCGGTCACAAATTAAGTTCTAATTACAGGTGATAAGCCTAAAAGCCAACCGAACCGTTAACCACAAATGAAAACGGTTCGGGTTTGTTTAGTTCACTGAAGAATTTAAAGATGTACAAATTTGAGAACTTAAATCGTGATCCTAAGATAAGTCTCTATAGATGCCGGATTTAATAAGCTGTTTGGATTAGCTTGACCAAAAAGAGTTTGTGCAAACAAAAACCTGTCCATATGAAAAAAAAAGTATATTTCAAAATATCCATTTGATGATTTCCGGTATTCATTTGAAAAGGATATGTCTTTAATATCCTTTTAATCATCCAATGGAGCTAAGAATCATCCATATGATATGAAATATGATGATCAATTGGATGATTTTGCAGGTTTTTTGTGTGTAGGTTATTTTCTATAAAAACCCGATTAATATTGTGCTTAAACCCAAAGCACACGACTTTATGTTACATCAAATAGTATCGGACACCTAATTTAATGGTTTATAAATATTTTTTAATACCTTTTTATGTTGTTTGGATATTAAAATATTCATTTGGTATTAAATTGATCTTAGATTTCCAAAGGAGCTGAAATTCATCAATAGGATTTGAAAAATATATATTATGGTATCAAAAAGCATATTTAAGAAATATCCATTCCAAATGGATCTTTTTTTCTGTGTACCAGCACCACTTTATTCGATTGCTGTATAAGATGGCGAATTCAGACCAACGACTCAAGGTTAACACCACTTTAAGTCGCAGTATTTTCGGTTCATGGAATTTCTCATTTAACCATCAACTTCACACGCCACAATTTTTAATTGAACTTACATCCAATTAATCAACTTTTTATTTTGTTGGGACAATACTTTATACTTGATTACTTGATACTTTATTTCAAAAGGGTTCACACAAATTCAATCAATGTCCTTGGCTAATTAGATCCTGTCAGTCAGCCCATTTGGGTAGGAAATGCCCCAAAACGCCTACTGCAAAGTGAGGCGCCACATTGACGACCATTTTGGCATTAATTGCCCCACAATAATATACCATGCCCGGGAAGAGGTGGTGTTTTCAAAAACTCTACCTGCATGTTGGCGGCTAATAAACGCAAACAGCCTTTGACCATTAAATAATCTTAGGTCCCAAAGTGGACACACACAACAAGGGTGACCGCTGCCGGCATTAGGAACGAACGCAACTAATTTAAACGCTCGTAAAACTGAACTGCGTAGCGAAGCTAAAAGCGGGCAGGCAATAGTTGTTGGGTGCTAAACTTAATGTGCCTGAACCACCCATCCCAAACTACCAACCAACCAACCAACTAACCAGCTAACCCAACTCAGCAACAAAAGCAAACATAGCAGTCCAGTGCTGGCTTTTGTTTGTCTTTCGACATACGATGAGGCCAAAAAATCGATAATATATTTAGTATTAATTACAAATCACATCGAAGCCAACAAAAACAAAAGAAATGTTCAGGGCTGGCATTTGTATTAATGGCTACGAAATTGGGTAAAAATGGCGAGTTCGCATACTAAGTAAAAATGCTCGTGCATGGAATTAGAAACCGACTTATAAGAAGGTTTGTGATATAGAAACCACAACTTTTAGGTATTTAGTTTTGGAAACAATATTTCAATTATAGAGGATTTTAATTTCGGTGCATGTCCCTTTTATAAACGCTTAAAGCGAAATAAAATTGAATAAAGTAAATTTATCAAGCATCAAGCTGTCAAATTTGATCTTACAGAGCTTCGAGTGAAATATCTTTACAGAATTATGTCACTCTGATTGCCTATCATTGCAACGAATGTAATGGCATGTGATAACAAATTGTCATAAAATTTTATATCGAAGGTCAATTGGTAAAGTGTAAATTACACTCAGTTTTCTCTAAATTTTATAGTAAGTTTTCTTTAAATTTCTCTATTCTGCGAGCAACATCAATGTTATAATACACTTGTAATCGCTTTAAGTGCATCAGAAGTCAACATCCACACAACTTGTTCTTTCCACACGAAATCTCAATTATGCAGTGATGCATGGGATTGATAAAAATATTAAATATTATAATAAAATTAAATTACGCGCTTGGTAGACTAAAAACCAAATGCCAACTGAAATGAATGAAATATGTAAAACCAAACAGCGAGAGAGCAAAATCCTGGCAATAAAACGCACGCACAGAGAGGATGCGATGAGTTTGACCTAAAAAAAAAGGAAAAAAGAAATGAGATGCATGCGTCTCAATTCTGTTGGGCAGCAATGCGGTCAGCTCTGGTTATCTCTACTTGTGCGACCACCAGTGCCCGATTGTTCGCCCATTTGTATGCAACATTTTATTTATGAGCTGGACAATTTCATTATTATACACGCACACACACACACACACTCATCCCTCTGCAACTGCTGCTGATTGCGCATTCAACCTCGGCCTCAACCTCAAAAAAGAATCTTCTCTTCTACTCCTTTTTGTATCTGTGTAGACCACAAAATTGCATTGTGGTTCACACTCGTGTGTCTCGAGTGTTTAAGCCCACAGGCACATATTTTGCATACATGTGGGGGATTAAAAACCTAAGCAGGATGCACAGGACAGCCAGCTGGCAGTTGTAGCAGCAACAGGGGGCACGTTACACAAAGTAAGCTTTTCCTTCTGCTGGCAAAATATTTTCATTGAACCCATAATTTTCACACTTGCCGCATTTTGAAGTAAAGTGTGTGTGTGTGTGTGTGTGTGTGGGGGGGAGTTCTACTCCTGTCTGTTGCGGACAGTCGTCCGTCTGACTGCTGTTTCTTTTGCTTTATGCCCTTTTTTGGAATTACTGACATTACTTTGATAGAATAGCATGAAAGAATGTTGGAAAATATTTATACAGAATATTCTTAGGAATTCTTTGCAGCTACAGCCAAATTAGAATGAGGTTCACCAACAGCAAAGTGTTTCGGTCAACAACCTAGTTTTAGTTTAAATGTAACAAACAGAGTCTAACTGCATATGTTGCTAAGCCGTTTTTGAAATTATGTGAGGCCGCTCAGAATTCTTGGCAGCCACTGAAGAAAGTGATCATTCCCTTGTGACAAGAAATGTGAAGAGCCCAAATCTTATGATCCAGGCAACGATCTGCTTGATTGAGGCAAAAGTATTCTAAATCTGGATGATTTGATCGGAAAGTTTATTTTCAATTTGGGAAAAAACGTCATATCTCTCACAGTTTTAAAGATGATTGGTTCGTACCTTCTAGACATATTTAGTAATCAGTATTACTTATCGATCCGCCATCCGCCAATAGTGAAGATCGGATGAGCGGTTGTCGAGTTATGATCAAAAGATTATGCAGCATCGAAATTTGAGCTAAGCGTATAATTTCGTCGGTACAGAGTATGTTATAGTCGGGCTTGGCCGACTTTCTTTCTTGTTAATGTTCGAAAATCCTTTCACAAGCAATTCTGCCATTTCAAATGTAGAATTGTTTCGGATAGTTTATTAAAAAGTTAAGAAGTATAGCTTTCGGGTAATATCAAAGAGAGACGAAAATGATTCCCACAAAGACTCAAGAGGTTCAAAGTTAGGCATTATAAGCAAATTTAAGTTCAAATTAAAAAAAATCTTGACGTAATGGACCCTTTCCGAAATGAGATTAATCAGAAAATCATTTAGAATCACCACCAACCTTTTAATATAATGTACCTTGTCACCTAGTGTAATTGATTCAAGTACAAAATTCTCATTTCAAGTACGATTTTTGACATTTCAATCTAGTTTTAAATCTTTTTGTTCATAATTTCTAGGTTTAAGTTTGGAGTAGTCTTAAGTCAAACTTATTTAAGTAGTAAAACAAATCTTAAGTATTCCAAGTAAAAGTCTAACGTGTTCTTAATTTAACCCCAATTCATTCTTGAAACCTGCCTTTTGTCAAAGAACAAAAACAAGAAACTATAAATGGCCAACTTGAGGTTCTAAAACTTAAGCTAAATTATACCCAAACTTAATTTTAAATCTCTAATCAAATTAGAGGCCAATCAGGTCAACGAGCACTCGTAGTGAAATCAAAGTCGAAATTGCCTTAACCAAATTCCAAATCCTCCAGGGGGTCAAACTTGGGGGCAAGCACACACATCAACAGGAAGCTGTTTCTGCCATTAGCATAAATAATCCCCCTCCATTATTATTATTACTAATATTGAATACGAATTTGGGAAATTTGCACATAATAACAGGCCAAAAACAAAACTCAGCGAAGTCTTGCAAACAAATTGCTAAGCAAGCCAAACACAATTGGCAATATTTGTGTTATGTTAGGTTTGCCTCAGTCGCCCTCCATCCCGCGTACTAAAAGAACATATTTGCTATGCAAATGATGACAGGCCTGAAACAGTAATCATGGACGCGGGGAAATTGGGGGGATTGAGAGGGGGGCTCACAACTCACCAAATGTTATACTGACACAAACATGGAGATTGCTAAAACATGCAGCTGCTGAACATGGCAAAGCATTTTAGCCAAAAACTAGCCACGACCCCGCATTTCCCGTCTCCTTTCTGACGTCCTGGCCTGGCCCTTAATGCATAATTGAAGTTTTATGTCCAGCACAGAGGCTGGCGTTCATACAAAAGTTTTCCTGGCAATTCAGTTGAAATACAGATATATTTTACGTATGTAGAAAGCAGAAACTTTGAAGGGGATATGGAGGAGGGGGGGTTATTTAACAAATTTATTAAAGACCTTTGCTGAATGAAAATGTCTTACCCACCCGCTGGCATCAAATGTGTTGAGTTTGAGTTTAAGAATTTATTATAATTTTGAAAATAGAATAAAGGAAATAGCTAGCTATCAAAATGGAGCAGAGACAGACAGGCAATTATTTTGGGGTAAACTTTTATTTCTCGATTTTGTTTTTTAATATAAATTTTCACAATTTAATTGAATTTAAATGCATTTTTCTATCCCTCAAGCTGGACGACACTTTATTAGCCATTGTGTGCGCAAAACTATTTGTCCTGAAGTTGTTTTGGCCTTCAGCCAGACGGCAACAACAAAGATTAATGCACAACTCCACGCCAATACTACCAACTACCCCGGGCAATTTGTCATCATAAACAATATTTCACAATATCCGCTTAACAATTTCGCTGCTGATGTTGTTGTTGCTTTTGCCGTTATTTTCCCCCCTCAAGGCTGGGCCACCATTTGGTAAAGAGCAAAAAGTTGTTTTTTGTTTAATGGCGACAGTTTTTATTTTTCAAGTGTCAGCCATTTGTTGTTTGTTTTTGCTCTAACACTTTGCGCTCTTCCGAAACTCCACCTCTTCATTTAATTGACTTGCTTCCCTATTTAATTGCATTTTTTTTGCCAACTATTTTTGAGCGAGACAACGTCGAAAAGGGAATTTAATTAAAGCAAATAAAATGTGTTAATTAAAAATGGGCACGTAATTGAATTGTCATCCAGAAGACTCTGGCGAAATATTGCTGGCCCAGCCATGATTAAATTTTAATTGCAAATTGAGTGTTGTTTATGGATTTTACAATAATAAGAGCAAATATGGCGGCAAAAATAAATGATGTTCAATTTGGATTACCCCTTTTTTTTGGCACATTTCATTTGAGCGGCTAATTTTTCTGTGGGCTTAATTATTATTGCGCTGCCAACTTAATTAGCTTTTAATTAGTGCTCAATTTTCGTGTAAATATTTAATGAGCACACACACATAATACAGAAATTAATTGTTCTGCCCAGCTGAGCTGAAAAATTTTATGCAATTTTAACTTTTGGCTAATCAAATTAGCAGAATTAATGTTTCAGGAATGGGCAAATTATAGGGTTGTTAGTTAATAAACTTTAATATGAATTGCTGGACGGAGATTTTTATGGATGCCTTAATGGGCAGGGATCATCCTTTGCAGTGACAGTCAAAGAATCTCACAAGTCAGCTCAGACAACAGTTTTTAAGCTTTTAAAACATAAAATTGTTGTTGCGCTATGCTCAAAGTTTGCAAATAACTGTCAACATAGTATCTGCAAAAATCAATTTGAAAATCGAAACAACGAAAGGAGAGAGGTAAATATACTTTCAATTCGATTTCTTTTGGGTATATATGGGTGGGTTGTGATGGAGTCATCTGTGTGTGTGTGCGTCTCAGTCAGATATCCTTGTATAACTAAAGCGTATGAATAACCCAAGGCAACACTCAGAGAAAAATCGCATAGTAAAACCCTAAAAAATACTCTGTATTTGACACAATTTTGAACTTTAATACACTGAAAAAGGAGAAAGCTAAGCTAACTTCGTCTGTGCCGAAGTTTTTATACCCTTGCAAGTGCTCACTAAAATATTTTTAAAAAATACTCTTTTTCCCATTTTCCGACCGATCGTTCGTATGGGAGCAATATGATATAGTCATCCGATTTGGACAAAAACTTGTAGAATTATGTAAAAGCACCAGAAACAAACAAATACAAAATTGCAGGATGCTACCATTAAAAACAAAAAAGTTTTTCAACTAAGACTGTTTTTCAGACCTACCTTTTGTATACCATATAGTTGTCCGATTTTAATAAAAATTGGTAGGATTATAAAAAAACATATAAAACCTACGATTACAAAGTTTGGAGACGTTTCCATTGAAAAGAAAAAAGTTTTTCATACTAAAACTAGTTTTCCGACCGATTGTTCCTATGGAAGCTATGAGATATAGTCATCCGATGCGGTCGTTTCCTACATATTAGTAGTGTGCAGCAAAAAGAAGACTCTGTGCAAAATTTCAGCTTTAGCTTTAAAACTGAGAGACTAGTTCGCGTAGAAACAGACAGACAGATAGACGGACAGACGGACGGACAAAGCTCAATCGACTCAGCTCGTCACCCTGATCAAGAATATATATAGTTTATGGGGTCGGAAATGAATATTTCTATGCGTTGCAAACTTCTGGGCAAAATTATAATACCCTTTGCAAGGGTATAAAAGAGAAATCAATCCGAAACGGGATTGAAAACAGGGTAATCCCGGATAGTCTTGATCCGATCCCGAAAGAGACTGATTTCTCTCACAATTTTTTATTTAATCCCGAAAAACAGGATCATTTAAAGCTTGCTCCGGGATTACCCTGTTTTAAATCCCGTTTCGGATTGTTTTCAGATTTTTTTTATGTGTAGACTCGCTGTAAACAACACAACTAGCGCTGGTACATAAAAAACGTTGTGGGACCGTTTGTCTTTCTTTACTTTGGTACTACCAGACTTTTGCTAATGACATTAGTGTTACCAGTTCCCGACTTATGAATAGTACCTAACGTATGGGTACTTAGTTCTACATTTAGTTATATGTTTACTGATTTTTAATTCATTTGCTTTAAACGTACGTTTAACAGCAACTTTTGTTATTTTGTATATTTGTATGTTGGTATAAGTTTGCTTTTAACCAAAAGATGAAACCCATGGAACATTTTATGTCTTTCAATTTCTCCATTCATTCTTATTAACATAAATGCGTTTTCTATACCCATTAATTTATGGCAAAAACTTCTAAGTCTTCTGTCATTTCAGCACTTCAAGGGCCAATCAAAGTTGACCAAGAAAACTAGTTAAGATAAATCTTTTTCTTTTTTTTTTTGAAAAAGAAAACCTACCCTTCATGGTAACCATTCCCCCAACTTTCGAAACTATCTCAATTTTCGCACTTTAATGACTTTTTGCGGGTAGGGTTTTTGCTTTTTCTTGGCCATTAGCAACATGAGCTACGTATAGAAAATTAATGAACTTGAATTCGAAATAAATGAAAAGGAAAGAAGCAAGGGATCTATTGCGGTCTAAAACTGCAAAAACATTGGCAGCTGGCCATAATGAATATGAATGCGAAAGCGAATGATGAGAAAAGATGTAGAAACAAAATGATAAAGAGCTGGCTTTTAAAGCTGTAAAATTTAACAGCAGACCTAAATGTGAGTGTCTGAGAATAGACCAATGAATCGATTCTATTCTAATATAATGAGGTATATTTTTAGTTTTTGGCTGAGTCTTAATATAGAAAACGTTATTTTCAGCATGGACTTATTGCCTAATTGCATGATCGACAAAGTTGTCTATTCGTTTGAGAGTCCGAATGAGACATTGAAACTGTCTGATGGGCAGTACGTGATGTTGAACCAAAAGAAAACAAATAGTAGTAGAAAAAGTAGCGAAAAGGAAAAATCCAGCTACCAAAAAAGACCAGATGGAAAAGGTAGAGCCAAACGCAAGAACATGAAGGCAACACGGGCGCCAAGACTCCCCCCGGGGAGACAACAAACCACGCAAAATATAAAGCCGGTCAGGTAGACGCCGCTGGGCCAAGTGAGTCATTCCCCTACACAACTCCTCCTCCGGTGACTTTTTGTGTTGTTGCCTTTTGTAAGGTAATAAAATGTCAAAATCGTCTGGACGGCGCCATGGAAAATGAAGTAGACTTAGCCCCTCTCCACCCCCTTAGAAGCTTAGCACGAGGCGTATACGTGTTATTTTGTACCTTTTGTACGTGAAGCGTATTAAATTAATTTGTTATTGTTGCAACATTTTAAATACCTTGCTGCTTTAGTTGAGATTTTTTTTTGTTGGTTTGATAACTTGGGTAAGCTGATATCTATATATGTATATATATGAATTTTGGGGGGAGGAGGATCTACCAAGTTACGCTTAGTTAATTGTCTGACCATGGCGCGACAAAAAGTTGCGGTCAGTTGTATGTAATTAAGATGGCAGATTATACAAGGGAAATGTGTGGGTGGGATTTTAAGGGAGGTATACATGCTTGGCCTTACACAGCCCAATGGGCCAAGCCCAGCTACGCTTAAGCTCTTGGCTTGTGTGCTTCTAATTTTGGCACAAGAGAAAGGGATCTACAGTTTAGCACCGAATTCGAATGGAAAAGTTTGAGCAGCCTTTTCCTGGTTAGTTACTTCAAAAAGCTGGCGACAATAGCTAGTGCAGCGATAATCCCAATGTCAACTATCAAATCTTCATCCGAATCAAAACTTATTGAGAATTATGACACCTCTTACCTAATTAACATCTTGCCAATTTTATAATTATATATGTCGTTTGTCGAAAAGTCTCTTTATTCTTAGAAATTCGAAATGTTCGGCAAATTGCCAGCGTCGATTGCTCGTCTGTTCTGATGTTTCGGCAGTTCTCCGATTCGTTTGACGGCTTACCTGTTCCAAAAATTGGAAATAATCTGGATCTGCCTGCCCATACATGTCAATCCTATATCTCTTACCATCTCTTAGATCTGTGCGCTCATACGGACAGATGGGCGTGGCTATATCGGCTCGGAGGTTCATGCTGATCAAGTATATATGGGTACAATTTTGGTACATTTGGCTTTAGATTGTTTTTTTTTTCAGCTTTCTGGTATATTCCCAGTTTTTGGTTATTTTATAATAAAAGAAACTTTATCAATATCCTACCTAAATAATTTGAGCTTTTTAATATTGATTTTAAATATTTACATTTAATATTTTCTTTAAAATATGCATTTAAAACCAAAACTTTATATTCTTCTAGGTTACTTACTTATAAATTTAACTTTCTTGTTGAGTCGCGGCTGCTTTGAGCGTATTTTATTGTTTTTCTTAATGGGCGCAGATCTTCTCGATACTATTTTTTTTTTTTTGTGGTGTGGAAAGCATGTTCAAAAAGGTAAAGTAAAGAGTTTTAAATGTTAGTTTTGTAGTTAGGTAAATATTAGTTGTAGGCAACAATTTGGCAGAGAAACAAATTAAACAGATATAACAGCAAAAAGGCCAAAACAAATATGAAACCAACCAGTTTGCATTTCAAATTACACATTTCACAAACAAGCCTCGTCCAAAGTTGAAGATGAAATTAAAATGTCATTTACCACAAAGCAAATGTTACAGAAATATCTACAAGAAATATTATGTAAATTCAATATAACTTTCAACATTTGCATAAATTTTGTAAACATTTATGCAGCTTAAAGTTTTTCGAAATAAATTTCTCAAGTTTCCAAATATTGATCTAAAATGCGGTGAAAAAGTGTTGCTTTAAAAATTACTTCTACTCGACATATGCAAATACGTGCAAGACTCATTTCAGCCAACTGGTCCTTTGTTTGGTTTTCAGCTTTCAGCTCTATGTATGCATATGTATACCCTTTTGTTGCTGTTATTATTTATTCATTTTTATCACACAGCCGGCAATAACATTGAATTTTTATTGAAACATGTTTTAGAATCGGAACGACAAGCGGAAGGAAATGCAAATGTTTTGTACTGAAGTAGGGTGGAAGCACAAAAGTTTTCTGCATCATTTTGTGGTAATTAAATACAAGACAAGCTAACAAGTTGTGGCTCTCTCCCACTCTTCACTCCTCGCCACTCCACTCATTGCCTTGTCATTATTTTTGATATTTAATGACAGTTGTGCATAAAAGTTTTGTGTGCTGAATGTTTTAAGCCTCGCCTTTCATTAGAAATTAACATTCATTTTTATGGTCCCCTGACCACAACTGGAAGGATGAGGTAAACTTTTGGCTTGCGGTTGCCTTGACTTTGCTCCTGCTCATTAAGTTGCTGGCAACATCCGCCGCCACATCAGCTGATAAACGAAATTATTATGATTATTATAGCCTACTTTTTGGCGGTGGGGGAAACACGCCCAAGTGAAATATAGCCCGTGACCTTTTTGTATGGTACACAGAGCAAAGATGCGACACCATTTTATGCTAGATTAAGCATAATTTTATAATTAGATGTGCAACAAGGCGGCATCGGATAAATTGGCCCATAAAGGGTACGCCAAAAAGCCAGACAACAAAATAAATAAAGGCTGTTTTTTTTTATTTTCAAGAAGAGTCTTCAGTAAAGATTTTAAAATGTAAACTTCAAATGTTTAACACTTCGATGCTTCGCCGAGAACAACGCAAAGCTCTGGTCAAGGTCAGGCTCACAAACATTAGACTCCACAAATCTTCAAGCCCTCTAGCCACTGAGAGTGAAGGGAATTGACATAATCCAAATATTTTCTGTCATTGCAGAGTTTTTGCTTTCGGTGGCAAAGAAAAGACCCTCGAGCATTTATCTTGGGAAGAGTCACCCGACACAAACGAGCGCAATATGCGAATGTCAGTGTCATTGTTGAAGTGTTTGATTGTAAGCGGGGCGAAAGAGAGGAGGCCGGAGAGCTAGCTGCTGCGCATTCAAAAAGATGCATTCATGAATTATTTAACAGCAACCCGCCCGTGAGAGTCCCTCTAGAGCTGGCGGGGTGGCGGCGAAACAGTTGACGTTTGACATGAGCGAGTCCACCCGCCACCTCGCTCAGATTAAAAGAAAGAAAAACTAGTGCAAATGCAATTTACGCGCAAAACAAAAAAAGAAGATGAAATAAAATGTGGAAAATAAAAAGTCTGAAAAGCCTCCAAACATTTCCTTCCAGTTGAAAATTGCATTAAGCGGGAGCAGACAGCGGAATAGAAGCACGTAGCCAGCTCAGACTTTTAGCATATGCCATGCATATGTCATATCTATCCTCATCCAGACTTGTGTCTACTGCCAGCGGTGTGTGAGTGCGGCTAATGTGCGTTGTCTGCTTTATGTTTTTACGTATTTGGCTTTAGTCATAACTTGGTTTTGTGGTCTTTTCACTATCTTCTTTGTAAGTTTGTGAAATTTATGGTAAAGTTGAGAGAGCGACAAATAGATTGCGGAGTTTGAGGTTATGGAGCCGGAGATGGAATTGGAAGGAGTTTTAACAGAAAGTTTTTTTAAGCTGACACCTGAGCATGTGTGGAAATAATTTTGGAAAAAGTTTATTATACTGGTTTAATAAGAATCCGTAGTTAAGACTGTCTTTAGGGACTTCTACCTATATATTCCTACATTTATCGTTAATAGATAATAGAAAGACGTGGAAACCGAAAAGATTGTCAAAAAGTTAATGAAATCTTGTTTTCTAATAAGCAAACCAAAGTGCGCGAAGTAAGAGAGCCTTTAAGAAGCTTGATGGGTCTCGATTGTACAATATTTGTGAACTTTTTGGAAATATATTTGTATTTGCAGTCGTCTCGATCGATAGTCAAAAGGTTGCAGAAACTGATTCAAAGAAAGAATGCTCCCAGGATACTGACACCTCAAAAAGAGTAGTAGTAGTAGAGTAGTAGGGTTCTACCCACGAAAGTCCCGACATTCGTTCAGGAAATTCAGCTGCTGGGTGAGTTCTTGCTGTGCTCTAAATCTCCAAGAACAAATAATTATAAGGACTGTTACAGTCGGGTATGGGGATCTGATTTATGCAAAATTAAAGGAGAGCTTTACTTTTCAACCGTCACAAATTTTATAGAGCCCCAAACCTGACTCCATGCAACTTGTATATACATATATGGCAATGATAACACAAGCAAGAATATAATCCCCATCCCGCCTCAATCCTCGAAATTTGTTAAATTTTAATCTTAAACTAATTTTAAGTTTGCTGTAAAAATGAGTCCAAATTGTCCCTTAAAAAGGTCTGAGCATACTTGATACAAATAACAATCATAAACTTGATTCAAGTATCCAACAAATGTAAATGTAAAAGTAAGTTCTACATTGATTTATTATAAAATTTGTTTAAAATAGATAAAGTGTCAGCACAAAGTTAAGCCCAATCTCAATTCATTTGCTTTAATTCATCAAAATTCCTTCATAGCAACAATAAGCGCAAAAGGGACGAGCGAACAGAATGTAAAGTCAACCATCATCATTTCCTCATATTTTGCACTTTATCTTTTCACAGTCCACAGTCAGGCGCAGGCAAGCAAAGGCATTGACTGATGATGACATATACTGACACAACCACCTACATTTCCCACTCGCAAACCTCTCCTCGTCCGTCATGCGTTTGTCATTTTTATCACCCGAAAGCCAGGCGACAAATTCAAAAAAGGCCAGTGCAACTCCATTGACCCCCTTGGAAGAGCAAAATAAGTCACCAAAATATGCAACTTCATTAATTTGCGCAGGCTACAAAAGAAATGAAAATTAAGTAATGTTATGTATGCGTCTGTTACGTGAGCCACATTCAAAAAAAAAAACAAAGACGAAGTGGAAACGAAAGCGAGCCTATACCACGAGGATAATATGGAAAAATGTACCCGCTACGTGACAGAGTGTCGCACATAGTTGAACGTAAGACAGCAGCAAGGAGCAGCAGGGAGCAGCAGCTGTTGGCTGGCAAACTAAGTTAAAAAGTTTGCTAGAGCCTTGGCAAACACACAGAAACTAAAGAAATTTGATTAGCTTAGCTGCAAGCTGAGTTATGTGAGGTTGGATGGTGTAGGACAAGTAGTAGGTAGGGGGAGGTAACTGAAGCATGAAATGTGAACAAATCGATTTAGGTCTGGGTGAAGGAAGTTGGGGACCAAAAGCATTTGACATTTATGAAATTTGTCTAAATTGTGAAACTCGATTGGAATTTTTCATGGAAAAGAAATATTGAGAATTTAAAAAATTGCTATTTTACTGCACCTTTTTCTTTACAGAAACGCACGAATTGAATGACAGAAGGCAAGACGTTTGAGTAAGTAGAATCAAAGATAGATAAATAGATAGATATAAATCTTTGGTAAGAACTTATGACTCGCTTAAGGTTAAAAGTTGCTTAGGCAAAACACAAATTAATCAAGTAAAATATCACTTTCTCTTCTTTTCCTGTAGTAAAGCTTAAGGGCTTACAGGTCAACTTAAGGACGCTTTCAAACCATAATGATTTTTATTTGAAATAGTCGTTTCTGGCACACACCGTTCTTAAGGAGTCTTCCAAACATCCTTAAACAATACGAAACTATTTTTAAAACACATTTTCTTGAACCACGTAGGGTAGCATCAATTTGAGTAAGATCAACTCAATACCCAATACTGAAAAGGGCTTTTAAATACATTCTTTACTGTGATTTCGCTACTGTCACACGCGAAGGGGTGATAGTCGTAAGCACTAGGATGTCGTCTTCCCAGACCAAGGTAAGTACAAAAAAAAAATTTAATATGTACGTTTTTGCGAAAGAAGACATCACCGACAACATATGTGCATATCTCTAGTGGGCGTGAAAAAGGGGGTTGTTCCGACTGGATCAAGGTCATAAAATTAGAAAAAAGTTCATGACATTGGTGTATTTAGAACTGGGAACGAAACTAACTTCCGTGTCGCCGAAATTTCTCAGAACCCTAAAAATATTTAAGGCCGGGATCGGTACGGAATTGTATTCAAAATTTGGAATCTGGGTAAAGGACATTCTTGGGTCGAGATCAGGACCGGGAATTGATTTAGAGTCAACATCCGAACGGAGTAAAACTTAATATTTGGAACCGAGTTAGCAACAGGATTAGCTTTAACTATTTACTCATACTTGGTTTTAGTTTCAGTTCGCATTGACAACCATATCGGAATTTCGAGCTTAAACAGATTTATCAGCAACTCGAGCAGCCATAGATCAGTAGCTGACTTGAATGGCTAAAAATATCTGACATTTAAAAAATCATTGTGGAAACATTAAGCCAGCTTTTGTATAATAATTAAATTATCTGCATAATTTTGCAGAAGTCAATGCCTGCCATTATTATCTCTTGTTCTCAATTCCCGACAGATTCTCATTGGATTTCCCTGTGCCGCCCGCTGCTTTCCAAATATATATTTCAATTACATTTGTTGCACGGTGTACGGCTAAAAGCACATACGTAACACGATAATGATATGCGATTGTAAAATTGTCGTTGCCATAGATTTTCATCAGTCGCTGACATTTTTCAGCTTTAGCACGCATTAAGCCAAAGAGCGAGAGAGTGAGCATCGTAAATAAAAATGGACAGTTTCTGGTACAGTCACGCCCAAACATTTCATTATTCTTTTTTCTTCCATTTTTTTTTTTTTTGTTTGTTGTGGCTTTTTGCAAGCTGTCAAATTTGACAAACTCTCCTCTTGTTGTATGCGAATAAACTCTGCATCACGATGTTGATGTCCAGGGCGGCGGCGGCAGCGGCGGGCGGCTGTTGTGGCTGCGGCATTTTACACGCTCTGTTTTCATTTCCTGAACGGCAGGCACCAACAACAACACCTTTTTGTGAGGTTTTTCAACAAACTGTCAAAGTCATAAATAATGCCTGGAGAGCTATTCGGTGTCTCTGGCGAGTAATTTTTGTTCGTTTCAAACACATGAAACAGTTTTTAAATTAAATCTGTAGTCCGTGCCTGAAAGCGGAAGACAAATGGAACTCGGCAAAATTGTTGAAAACTTTTCAACAGTTCAAAATTGTTTGCAGAAAAACTCTGTGACCACAACTCGGGATCTCTGTAACTGAACAGAAACTGCTATGGTAAGCTCTTTTATGCACTTGACTGGTCCTGTAAAGTTTAATCTGTTAATGGACTACGGAGAATATCGTGAGTTTCGTGAGCTACTAAAAATTCTAGAGGTTAAGAAGCTGTTTCCGACTCGACGATCCATTTAATGGATTGGTAGGGATCTTGATTCAGCTTTTTAAGGCAACAACTGTACCTTCCAGTTTGCCAACATTTTGACAGACAAAATGGCTCAATTATCGTATGACACATGTCGAAAGGCGCTCACACTCAACGTGTTAATTTTTCATGTTGCTGAAGTGGGGGTTCTTAATTTAAAAGTTAGGTTAGGCAGAGACTACCCCCAACTCGGGCCAAGGTTGCCACCTCATTCATGCCTGCCCCACATCATCTGCAATATGCACGTTTTTAATTTGGCTTCGCTTCTGGTGCCCGGTGCCTGCTGCCTGATGCCTCTAATTGTCAGAGCTTCAGGGCAACACATGTCTCTGGCTCCTCCTCTTTTCCACTTACGGGGTGTAAAGTGGGGGCCCTTTTTCCTTTTTGGCTTGGTAAATTAGATTTCCTTGCTGCGAAATTGCAATTGAAAATGCTTTTTTGGTTGCAAGAAAGAAAGAAAAAACCCCCCCAAAAGGGCAAACGGAAATGGTTGGAGAACATTTCAATTTACTTGTTTCGCTATTGGAAATTTGCCAAGCCAAAGTGGAAAATTTGTAATCTAAACTCAAAATCTTCCAACAAAAGCAATTAGATAAATTACAAACACTTTGTGCTGTGTGCAAATCCACCAAAAATTACATTAACAACATTGAAGTCAAGCAAGTCAGAATGTCTGTCGTTTGTCCCTGGGCATAAATCAATTAAGATAAATTGCCAAATGAGATGGGAGGGAAGACATGGCAAATCAACTCAAATTGACGTAAATGTGTGTGAAAATAATAGATGTGATGTGATGTATCTTGTAGATACAAATGTTCTTGGCAGCTTGTGGGCAGGCTCAGGTTATGATGAATTGGTAAAGCTCTCTACACACATGTCTGTCGTCTCTGCTGGGGAGAAAATGTGTGTGCGTGTTTTTCATTAACAAAAATGTCCTTGAGAATAGAAAAAACACAATTTCTGCCACATTTTTTTTGTTCGTTTGTGCCAGTCGTCTCTTAGGCGCCAGCTGGCACTTGCAACTTGGAATTTTAATAAACTTACTTGTAATTAAAGAAGAGCTTTACCCACACTCTGCGTACGCTTAAACGGTTTAACTTTTGCGTGACTAAAACAAAGCAACAAAAAACAACAAATATTTGCTCGCAATTTGTGGGTTTTCCTCTGGTCTCTTGGCCTTCAAAGAGTCAAATGTGGCCCCGGTTCCTCATCCTCTCTTAATGGGGAGATTATTGGAAGTTAGGGCAGATGGGGACAGGCAATGGGAAAAGCTGTATTCAGCAGTGGCTCATTAGGCTCACGTAAGAGCTTAGCAAAAGAGGAAATCCTGCAGACACAGTATATCAACGTTTGCGCAGCGGGAATGAAATGATTTTTGGGCTAATGCTAGAGGGGGGAAGTTGGGAAAAACGCAGCAAATGTATTAGGTAAAAAAGTACCCAGTGTCAAAAGAACACACTTTTAAACTTAATTGGTGAAAGGTTTATTCAAAAAGCTAAAAAGCCAGCATTATTGAGATAAAACTCAGACTACAGGGCCTAAGATACAACTCAAACTTCGAATCTATCTACATATACTATATTTCTAAAAATGAATCGAGGTTTGTTAGTGTGCCTAAAACTTGACCAACTTAGATACTTCCTTATGCCCAGTTGCTTTGGAAAAGTGTAGAAAAAAGAAAGTTCGAAATTAATTCTCAACTGGTGGCACTGTATGCACACATTTCGATTTATAGTCAAATTCATTTCCGGTTTAACAAGTGGCGCAGTAGGTGGTCATTCTATTTGACAACTAAGCATTTGGTGTTTTTGATTTTTAAGTTTTTCCAGTGGTTTTTCAAATTTCAATTTCAATTTACCTTCTTTATTATGATTATTTCAAAGGATAATTATTGATTTGTGAATGTTTTCTGTGCGATTTATAAAAAAGATCAAAAGACTTTATGACGATATACAATAAACTAACACCTTTTTGGCCAACTAAAGGTAAAAATTTCAGAATTTGCCTCCAGCTATACAGATTAATAGGAAAATGTTTCATCTTGCTGGAGTTCAGTTGCCGCATACAGATCAAGAACACAAATATCTCAAAAAAAAACTTCCTTAGAGATTCACCTGATGAAGTAAATCAGCGAAGTGCCACAATTGCAGCAAATTTTACACGAACACAATGAGCTCATACAAACTGTTTACGACTTTGTTAGAACAAATGGCGTCGTATGATCACAGCTTTGTCATTAAAGCGGAAATCGACCAGCAAGAACTTAAAAAAACGACATTACAATGCTCTACCATGAAGTAATATAACCATTTTATAACAAACATCTGTAAGCCACTGTACCGAACCAGTCCATAATTTCTGTATATTTCTTTTACTTTTACATCGGTTTCATTGACAACGATAAACCAGAAAATTTTCAGAGCGAGCTTACCACGCCCTGCAATAACCCCAATATAACCTACAATTAAGAACTACTTCGCTTTCTGGATATTTCTATGTTTCTGTTACTATTTATTTCTATATTTTTCTACACTTTATTTCTTTTAACATCTTTTTTCAAGAATCAGGCCTAAGCCACAATAATCTAAGAAATGTACAAACGTATAGAAAATCCAACGGTTTGGCATTTTCCGATCTGTTTTAACATGCAAATTTTAAAACAAGCTTTCAAAATTAATTCGACCTCTAAATAATCTTAAATTTATTGCATAATTGAGCCTTTTAACTGTCGTCTTTCAAGCGAATTAAAGGCAATTGAAAAAAAATTAGACACACGTGTCTTGACTCCCGTTTTGGGCTTACCAACTTTTGTTGGTAACAAGTCATTTTGCTTACATTTCGCATGTCGGCAATTTATTTATTCTAGTTATTTTTTTTCCGCTCACGTGAGGACCTTCTTGTCAATAAATCAATAAATGCCGTCCTTTGTCGTCATTTTGTATGTTCGCTGGCCCGTGTGCATATTGCGCAATCATTGTGACTGTGTTTGCGGCGATTATTGTGTTTTAATAGCCCAATACAATATAAATAAATATAAAATCAGCGCGTAAGGAGTGTACGTAATATAGACATTCATGTGCAGGCACAATACGATAAAAAGAACCTTTAAGGGTAAAATTAAATTCCATGCCTATGACCTGCCAACAATGGATGACTCATCGCGTTGCCTTTTGCCGGCTGACTGGCGCCCCATGCAAACTGAGAGAGAGAGAGAGAAGGAGAAGAACTTGGTAGTCATAAAAACTGTTGTCGGAGCCAAATTGTTATTGCCTATTTCGAGGCGTTTTATTTAGTTTCAGAGTGTTTTTTTGGCAAAAATCAACGTCATATTGTTAAATTGATTTCACTTATCCTGCTGAGCAGATATTCAGCTTTCCTTTAGCTCCATCTCTTACCATTTGAAATTTTGTATAATATAATTGTCTGGGGACTGTCGATGACTTAATAGCACTTAATTGTGAGACCGCTCGGAAATAAGACCTGCTTCGGTTCAGTGGTTTACACAGGTTTTTACACTCTGGTTAGGTTTATTGCATGGTTTTGGTTCACTCATCATTTATTATACCAAGATCCGTTTTTGAATTTGCGAATATTATGATTTCTTAATTGAATAAGTGAGTTTTCTTCTAATTTCGAAATTCCCTGAGAACATTCGACTAGCTTCAAAATCAATATATAAATTTTCTAAATATACAAAAGTCGGATATCCTGGCTTCGTCCTTACGTATATTCCTTTTAAAAACCGAGCTCCACGATAAAGTTGAATTAGGGTGAAAAAGCTCAATAAAATAATTAGAATGGAAATATAGGATAGTTGGGATAGATAGGAATATTGAATTATTTCAATTAGGATCAATTCGGTCAAAACAATACCTCCCTTAAAGAGCGTATAACTTTAGGCGACCGAAAGTCATCTAAAATCTATATATGGAAATATATCAAATTTATATTTGATTTAACACAGCCCAAAGGGACAAGAAAAGCTTGGCAGCAGAGAAATGGATCTACTGTTCAACGACGAATCTCAGCGGTAAAGCTTGAGAAGGTCACAGCCAATAGCTGGGAAAGATGACCGGTTGTGTCGACGGCTTTGTTGTTAATTTCGGTTAGGTTCAGTATACGCCGGATTGGCGTTATTCGGTTTATCTGCTAGAGTTATCGGTTCGCTTACGGTTCCATAGATCATTGAGCACACGTTTAAATTATAGATCTGTGTAGCTCAGCCACAAACTCTTCGCTCCCTCTCTTTAAGAAATTTTCCGATCTCCAAATGCTTCAATTTTGACGATTTTCTCTCAAAAGTTCCATAAAACTCGTCATTAGAAATAAATGATATATCTTCGCTTTAAAAAATCGCAGAAATATTTGGGATGTTTTTTTTAAAGCTAAGAAGTAATACTTTACAAAAATATTAAAGAGAGTAAAGCCGATGGTGAACGTCCACCCTAAAAAGTGCCGGAAAGGTGTCAAATATGCATTTTTAGCTATTTAAAGCTGAATTTATTGAAGATTTTAGAAATCAATGAAACCAATGTAGAATTACAAACAGATCTTAAGACGTCGTAATACCAGTCGTTAATGTCGGTTGTTACTAACGTTCAGTGATACATCAAATCGTTAGGCCAAGAAGTGACTTAACCCCAGCAAAACTACAGGCTTCGGCTTAAGATTTGGTTCACAGCTTACAAAAAAACCGCTTCGATTTGAGTGAAATCTGTTCATAAAGTGTTTTTTTTTTAACAAAATTGTTCCGTCTAAGCATAACAAATTCTTTCTACTTGCTAAACTTTTGGTCTCTTAAAAACATACATATTGTAGCCATCCCTTTTCTATAATGCCACAATCAAAAACTTTATTCTCGACAAATTCAACCTAATTGGCTTTTTAAACTTACCCAGCAAAGGCAAGGTGGCAAGCCCAAAACGGTCAACAACAGCAACAACCACAAACAACATATTTGTACAATAATAACAAGCAAAAACAAAAAATGGAAACTTTTCACAAGGACACACATTTGTAGAGCTTTGGCTAACCCAAGGCAAGTTTACTTTTTTTTATAAGTTTAGCCTGACCTTTAAGATTTAACAAAAATGTTTAAGATTCTGATACTTTGTAACTTTCATAGCCAAATTGTTGCCGTTTCTTAATAATTTGTAGCTTACCCGCTGGCAAAATGCCTGGAGCGCGGCATGTATGGCAGAAGCACTGCATCACCGAATCGCGTACTAATCCAATCAGCATGTTGAATACGTTGTTCTTTGTTTACACCACAGCAAAAAGAGTAATAGTATTGGTAGTAGAAATTGGTAGTAGATTGCGCTTGGGGATATGTGTGAGTATATTTATATTTATATATATATAAATTTCAATTTACTCGTATGTTTAAAATTCTTCAGCCACTATTTTCCTAAATTTATTTTGATATTATGCTGTCATTTGCTAAAAAGTATGCTACGGTTTTTTGTATGATTTACGCGGCGGTTTTCTGCGTATTGTTATTGTTGCTATTGCAAAGACGAGAGCGGCAGAACGTAACGAGCGCAACCAACGACCAAGACAAACTAAGTTATGCCGATGTTAATTTTTCAACAGCAGGCAAACGACTGACGACACGGCAACGCTGACGCCAGCGTTGACTTCGACGCCAGCCATGGCAAGGACAATGCACATAGAAAAGGACAAACCACTTTTGTGGAGCACAGCACCCCCAAGCTACGAAACAAGTGAGCGAGAAAGAGCGTAAAAAAGAGCGTGTGGGTGAGTGAATCAGGGTGACACTGTTTTGCGTTTGTGTTTTATTTTTCCTGTGGTTCTTTGCTTTTATTTTGGTTTTTTGTTTACTTTTTTTGTTTGTTCTTAATTTATTAGGTAGATTCAAACAAATTTTTAAAATTTATTTCCCGCATTACCTTAAGGTTTTCGAAATTTCGAACACCTTTTGCTCTTCATTGGGACACATGCGCAGTTTGATATCGACTCTGATTCGAAGAGAGTGTGAGGCAGCGCTCAGCTGCCGGGCTCAAACTTAACTGCAGTGCAAAAAGCCGGTTGATTTCATAATATTCGAAATTCGAATTCTTAACCCAGCTCAAAAAGAGCACAAGGTTTTTGGAACTTAAGAAATAAAATATGCATTTCTATTGCAGACTATTTGTACAATTTTGTAAAGAATATCTGCACTTTCAATCGCTATTACATATTTTAGAAAATGTTTTCAAAAAATGAAGAGCCTGCCTATTGTAAGTCATTTTAAATTTATCAGTGTGACCGACGATTTCCAACTATAACTATGAACTGAGGCGCCCAGCTGAGTTTTTGGACATTCAGATAATATTTTAAAATTTCACATTTATCTTGTTTATTTTTTCCAGAGGTGAGAAAATTTATTTCACCATAACTTAAGAATGGCATGAAAGTTTTGGCTTGATCCTTGCTATTAATTGAAGGTAAGCTAGTGAATACTCCTTCAAATTAGTCCTTGACCCAGTGTAGATTGTGTTAACGAGTTTGTGAAATTTTGCGTTAAGAACTTAAAGATACTCTTTTCCAAAATTCCTGATCGCTGGTCTCAGGAATTTTAGGTTTTATTTCCAATACTATTTTTGAAAACTTAATGTTTAAGGCTTAGTTTAAGTCGGTTATTTCGAAAATCTCAACCTCTTGAAATTTCGGTGCTGGCAATGCCCTTCACCTCAGTTTTTTGCTCTCTCTCTCGTTATCGCTCTATCCAGTCAAACAGTGAGAGTTTCTCCTAAACTGCAGCCGAAAAACAACAACATCAAAAGTGTTCGAATATCGAAAAAAATTAACTGCAATTAAATTAGATGGGCTCCAAAATATGCTCGAAAATCACCAGAGTCCTTGGTGGCTTGGTATGAGAACGGGAAACCCGTAAGAACAATAAATAACAGCGGCGGATGACTCAAAACGCCAAAAGCCGAAAGAGAAAACGCGAAATGTTCCGGCTGTAGTGTGAAGCTGGCGACGCGTCTCGGGCGCCCAAAGGCGGACAAGGATATAGAGCGGCAATTTAAATACCAGAATGGCGCCAGTCCAACTAACCACATGGAGGAGCTCTGGAAGCGATGAATCACAAATGTGGGCAAAGGCCTGCGCGCTGCAGGCAACCAACACTCGCCTACATGGACGAAACACCCGATGTCCATGTCCCTGTCAATGTCTGACGCTTTCTTCTTTTTGTGGGCAATGGTATGGAGTTGGCGTCAGTCGGAAGGACCCTGTGAATGTGTGAGTGCGGAGAGAGAGTGAGAGAGAGAGAGAGAGGGCATATTGGAATATCATGACAGCAGCTTGTCGAAGGCATCGAAGCACAATTGTTCAACAATATTAGTTGTTGAATGTTTGGGTATGGGTATGGAGGGCTGGGCTTGGGCTCTCAGTTCGCTTTGCATTTGAATTGGTTTGCTGAAATCATTTGCCCGGCAAACAATGTGTGAGTGCCTCTATCCGGTGTGCAACGATGTGAATGTGTCATGCCAGCCATAAATGGTTGAAGTTTTGGCGTTGGAGGAGCAAGGAGGTAGGGAGCAGCATTACACATTTATACAAACGATGTCAAAGTGTGAACATTTGTGTGTTAAACGGCCATCAGTTTAACACACAATTGTGTGTGTTAAGTGGGCAAAAGTATTTTAATAATATTATAAACTGGAATGGCCAAAAGGTGACCGAACAAACTTACTCTGGTGTGAAGATTAAATCGTTAAGATTTATGTGTATGAGCATGGTGGAGGCTTACCTGAAAGGATAAGAGAATATAACAAGAGATTTAGTGGGAATTGTGGTGTCTTTAAATGTAAGATAAATTATGGATAGAAGGGGAAATTGCTTGATAATGTTTTGTTCAAATCAAAGATATTTAACAGCCGTGTCCATATAGGTTCAACATGTATGGGACATAGATTTCTGGTACCTGCAGGCAGATCAAGTTTTCACCCAGTTTTATTAATAGAAGGTCCTCACTATTGGTAAAGATGAATGGAATGGAAGTCAAGTTATGAGCAAAAGAATATTTGCTGCAGCAGCGCTGCTTTCAGCTGCATCAAAAATCAAACTGTGCATACACTTTTGTTGGTACTTAGTTGAACTTTTTTGCACAGACAAGAAAAATGGGCGTGACAGAATCAAGGTGAAAACAATTACTTTTATCTCGACCTTTGGATTAAAATTTCATGTCAGACATATTAGTACTTGGAATGAAAAAATTCGGGATTGACCGACTTATGACAAAGATTGGGATTGATTTATTCTCCGATATCCCAGGTTTTTTTTCTGTATGCTTTATTTTTTTAGGTTTAGGGGCTTACGGTTTCGGTTGGAAATTTGTTTGGATGGATACAAGCTTAAATCATTTTTCATTCGATACTCCGACTCCAGGGACCCGTTTCTTTAATGATCGTTTTCCATAGGAAACTAGATAAAATTGGCCCAACAATTTTAAAATATTTTATGTCATGAATATTGACTTCAGATTTCAGAGAAATTATGATTAAAATTAAATACGGACGGTGCTGAAAGTTTCAAGAAATTTAAAGGAAATTTGCGACAGGATCGACGCACCTGTTATCAGCAGCGTCTTGGTATTGCAATGGTAATGGGATGGGATGGATTTGACCATATAGAAAGGGGTGCGATGTGCTTCATTTGGTCAAATATATGTAACAGTACTTGGAAGACAAGTCGGTGGAGCTAGGCAGTCATTTAAATGGCAACGATTGAACCTTTTAGCGACATAAAGCGAAAATTTACAATCAGAAAGAAAACCCAGACAGTCCTGAACTCTCTATCTACTTGAGTATCTCTAGGGGAATCCCGTCCGTCAAAATGATCAAGAATTGACGGCAGTTCGAGTTTTGCATAAGTTTTGCATCTATAATCATTGGTTAACCAGTTGTTAAGACAGAGGAATAAACTTATCTAACAACTTTACCTGCCAATTGAAGAGACCTCCCACTTAATTACAGACAACAGAAGCAGCTGGAGGAGGAAAAGAAACTTAATTGAAATGCATTTCCATTTCTACTTCTTTTTCCATTCGGAATTCTCTCTTTGTCTTCGGTTTGTGAATGGGCATTCCTTTGCAACAGCCAGAGTGTGTATAGCATTTAATTAAGCGGCTAAACATCTAAGCACTTAAACTGAAGCGATGACGATGACTAAAGCAAACTGCAAAATCATGAACAGGGATCATCCCCCGCCGCCCCCCATGCATAATTATCATCATGCACATGCAGCACAACCATACGATATCTGCAAATGTTTGCCATCTTCCCACATCCGCCCACAGAAAATTAACTGCTTAGCTAAAAGGAAATCATAACATTTTCTTTGGATACAACAGGGCGTATGGTGGATGGCGACACACGCAACGTTTGTTGGCTCACTTTAGTTCTGGTTAAGGTTTCTCATTCTCTTTGCGCTGTTTTGATAGGGCACCACGTGCCGCTTGTACAACAACAACAACAACATCAACTTATGCATAAATTTTAGCCATGTCGGAATAGTCCAAATATATACATACGGAAAACAAGAGGGAGGAATGAAAAGTTCCAAGAAACAAAGTGAAATAAGGTCCCAGGGAAATCGATCAAGGAAATGAAAATCTATAAGTTCGATTTACTTAAATATTTCTGTAAGATTTCTAACTCAATTAGATTATCAAAAAAGGAAGTGACCGGTTCAAGTTCAAATTGATTTCCCAATTTCTAAAGCCACCCCCTCTGGTATAGTTAACATGTATATACTTATAGTTTCTGTGTCTGCCGCCGGCTGATTTCGTCATCACTTCAAGGCATGACTCACAATCCTCCCCGAGACCGTTCTCCCCCCTGAAAAATGAAGGAAAAAAAAGCTAAATGTTGGCAATAACAACTGTCGCCAGCGTCGTCGCTTGTCTTTTGCGAATAAACCAACACAACGCCACCCCTCCGCTTCAGAGAGTGCAACTCCTGCCCCCTTTGTTTTTTCGTGTGCTTTTCCCTGTTTGGTTGCCGCCTTGCCAGGCCATGCAAAATTAACAGTTGAGCGTTGAAAGTTTCAAGTTCGATGTTGCATGTTGAGGACACATTTCCAAGGCACCACCAAACGACACGGCTACCTTTTATTATTGAATTTCAAGCTCTCTGCCAATATTCACCTACTCCATAAGCCCGCATTTTGTTTACATTTGGTTTTGGCGAGAATGCGTGCCTCCCGGCTAAGCCAAGCAGCAGCAGTAGCACTGGCACTAGCAGACTATTTGGTCGTTGAGCGTGTTGGTGTGCTGGTGTCGTTGCCTTCTTTGTTTATTTCAAAATTGAATTTTTGCCATTTTATTTTCTGTCTGTTGTTCTCTTTGCTTGCTTTAGTGCTTTCCACTTTTTGCTTGCTTTTGCCATTTCGTTTTTCATCGATTTAAAGTTGTCAAGCTTTTAATACCCTTCGAAAGCGGAAAGATGTTTCGATGAACATTGAAATTTTTAACTACAAAACTATCCGAATTCGAAACCGATGTAAGACTTAAGGTTTGGGTTGTGAATCGGGTATTTGAAAGAAATCATTAGTTAAAGTCTTAAGATGGGCCAAGGATGAAATGCAACGGAACGCGAAAAATTTTAAAATAAAATTGATAGTCTGAAATTTTCTTATAATGATCAGGAAACCGTAAAATGTAAAAAATTTTAAATTTTTCATAGGAAGCTTAGAAGGCGTAGATTGAACGATATCGCTCCTACTGTAAAAGGTTACCCACAAATAAACTTCAAACATTTTAAAATTGTGATTTTTGCGATTTTTTAAAATAAACCTGAAAAAGAAAATGGATCGGAGAGCTGCCGTAACGTCAAAAAAGGCAAAAAATTGACGCCAGCAATTTGCTGGTCACATTGCATGCTTGTGGGACTCCGAAACCATCGCAAACGCGACCGAACAAGTTAAGAATTGCAAAATACCCGGCGAAGGCGAGCAATCGACGCCAGAAATTTTGAATACACATCACATCTTAGAGAGGTGCTGAGACAGCTGTGGAAGCAGGATCTCGGAGACAGGATTTTGCTGAAAGGGCGTCCCAGTAGCGACAAATCGGAGGACCAAACTGTCCGAAAAATCTCGAAAATATGTAAAAATTGAGTTTTGATTGTTATGAATAAGGGTAAGTAGACGGATAGTGTACATCAAACGGCCGGCCAGGAAAACCAGAAAAATATTTTTAAAATTAAGCAGATTTAATAGTTCAAAACTGTAGTCAGGTAAATATGTAAGAGATGTAGATTAAATGGATCAGCAAATATATTATATTTTCCTAAAAAATCAGACTATTATCAATCGAACTTTGTAATGACTTTGGATAATCATTAAGATTTGACAGAAATATTAAAAAATTCGACCTTTTTTGTTTTCGGTTTAAATTCTAAAGGGAAGGTAGAAAGTTATGCTAGGTAGGCAACAGCTAATCTTAAAATATTTATACCCCTTGGGATTAAGCATCTTTCAAAAACTCTACTACACAGAAGAAAAAAAGGTCCATTTGGAATGGATATGTCTTTAATATCCTTTTAATCATCCAGCGGAGCTGCAAAATCATCCTAATGATCATCAGTTTTCATATCCTTTGGATGATTTTAAGCTCCTTTGGATGATTAAAAGGATATTTTAGACATATCCCGTCCAAATGGATACCGGAAATCATCCAATCGATATTTTTCAATATCCTTTTCTTTCTCTGTGTAGGGTTTTTGTAGCTTAACCAAATGGCAATTCTGGAAACTTGCATGAAATCTAAACGATTCATAAGTATAAAGACGTCAGCATGAAGCATGAACATGAACAGGTCCTTGGTCTTTCAAACTGTACCCTGAATAAAATGTTCAACTACCCTGCTAAAATGTTTCACATTGCTGCCACTAAAGGGTATTTAAATTGTTCATAAATACATTTAAGAAAACTGAAGTTTCTTTTCGTGTATTTTTCTTTGATTTTTTACTTCTCCTCTGGTTGCCAGCCACTTAATGGATTTTGGCACCAGCGGCGTCTAGCTTAAATTTTTTATGTTTTTTCCGGCAATATTTCTTAAGAAAGTTTTCTGCTAATTTGTTGTCCAGCGGACGGATGTCTGGATGGCGGAAGGAAGAGCTTAAAGAGACTAACATCGACGACGTGTCAGGGTCACAACAACAACAACAAGCTTTCGTTTCTGCTTAGCTTCTCATAATCAATCCAATCAATTGCCACCACCTCACTCGATGCACAAACAAAGCAAATGGTCCTTCAATGCAGCAAAGGAGGCGCACCTAAAATCGAATTTGCAAGCGGGAGGTTGAGTGAGAGAGACAACATTAATAATATCCTTCGGTTACGTTACAGGCACGTACCAAACAACACACACACACACACACATGGAGAGATATTATGGCATTTACTGGGAAGCCATCTATATGTAGATTATGATCGACATTGTTTGTCCTCCCCTTTGCTGCTGGCTTGTCGTCGTCCGTTGAACGAGAAGTCAGACGTCAGTGTCGTTGCGGCAGTTTAATGAACCTTCAAAAACTATTTTTAATTTTAGCTCTGCCATTGTAGATGGCTAAAGCGCTGAAAACTAATGCTTTTGCTGATGATGGTGATGGTGGATGGAAAACTAGGGAGACAGATAATTGGATTTTGGGATACAAATTTCAGCGGATGATGAGAAAATGTTTGAAATAATCTAATAATCTTCTGGAGATTCGGTTCGTAGGATCAAAGAACTTCGGTAATACCCATAATATTAGGGATCCAGTTACCCATTTAACCTGTCAAATCTTCTATTTTAATATTTTCCTTTCTCCTTTTCTGAACTTGAACTCAACGAGAATGCAACAAATTACAGCTTATATCTTCTTTTTTAGGACAGCAAACATTATTGATTGGCTTTGTTAGGTGTCACAAGCTGATTACACGCTTAACACACATCAAAAATTCTTGGAAAACTTGAACAAGAAACTAACTTCGACTGGACAAGCGCTTCCAGACTAAAGAGAAAAACTTCAACAATTTGTCATTTTCAAGCTGCAACAACTGCCAAAACTTTAAAAAGCCAAGCGCTCCAGTGAGCCAGCCAACTAGGTAGACGACGGCGAGTCAAGTGCAGAGAGAGTCGAGTCCCTGGCTCCTGCTCCCGCTGTAACAGAAAACCAATTGCCGTTTTCTGACTTGGACTTGGACTGCAGCCATGTCACGTTTCTTGTTGTTGTTCTGCTGTTGGCAGGGGATTGAGGATGTAGACGTCATTGCGGTTTATCGAGAAGCGCAGGACTCTTTCATAGGAAGAGGGTACCCCAGGGGCGTCGCCTCGCGCGTAAGACAACACCAGCTGCGGTGGTCACAATAAAAGGGATCAAAGGGATAAAATGTCTTGGCTGCATTGTGGCTGTTGGTAGGTAATAGAGTAATTCAATATTGGGTGTGGCCTGCACATTCGAGTTTTATGTCTGCATTTGTGGCATGCTCCATATTGATTTTTCGCTTTAGGCACGGCAAACGGAAAAAAAATGTATAAAGCACAAGTCAAATTCCACTCGAAAGTGCACCGCTTCATTAGGCAACATTTTGCTTTCACACTTCTGCAATATTAAAAAACCATCATGTCGATATTCAAGACATCGTTGACAATCCTTTCCCCAGTACTGAGGTGGGCAGAAGGGAAAGGCCTCAAAGTCAAAGGAGGAGCCCACAAGAATGTCTGGCAAAGTAAACTACTTGAGAGACGACGAGGACGACAACGGAGGCAACAAGGACGTCATCATGAATTGATGAACTTCTCTGAATGCGGAAGGCAAAGTGAAATGTAAGCAGAGGGAATGGGGGCTAGGAAGTGACACGAGATGATGGGTGATTTGATATGGAAGGGAAAAAATTGTTTGTGGAAAAGAATGCTATGAAAAATTTCAAATATTTTATACTCTGTACCGTAGGTACATAGAGTATTATAAGTTTGTGCAAAAGTATGTAACATCCAGAAGGAAGCATCTCCGACCCCATAAAGTATATATATTCTTGATCAGCATCAACAGCCGAGTCGATATAGCCATGTCCGTCTGTCCGTCTGTCTGTCCGTATGAACGCACAGATCTCAGAGATGGTAAGAGATAGAGGTTTGACGTGTATGGGACATATGCTTCTTATGTCTGCAGGCAGATCAAGTTTATTTTCAATTTTGGCCACGCCCCCTCCCGCCCCCGCAATTTAGAAAAAACGTCATATCTCCCACAGTTTTGAAGATAGATGGCTTGTTCCTTCTGGACATATTTAGTTATTAGGATAACTTATCGATCCGCCAAAGGAATGAAGAAGATCGGATGAACGGTTTTCGAGTTATGATCAAAAGACAAAATTTCTTGGTACAGAGTATGTTATAGTCGGGCTTGACCGACTTTCTTTCTTGTTTAGTATAGGTTTTGTTTAGAGCTTTTGTTGGTATTGAGTTCTAGCAAAAACAAAATTGTCGAAATGTTACTTTAACGAAATTTGTAAATAGCGCTTTGACAGTTGGTCACGAAAATTATGATATATCGATTTCGTGTGAAATCAATTTTTATTCTCTGTCGGATATGGTGAAAGCTAGAGGTTCGAAGTGTATGTGACATGCACTTCTTATATATGCAGATCAAGTTTCATAGGAAAACATAGATTTCGCACGAATTTTGCAGCTTGCATTTTCAAAAGTGTCCATGGGACATATTTGGGAAGGATATGTCCTAAATGTAATGATGATGTGATGTTAGATTTTTCCTGGTATTCTGGGTAAGCTATATTACTGGCTTAAGACCGGTACCGGAATCGGTTCAAAAGTGATTCACATCAATAACTCGGAAGTTAGTTAAACCTTGAACTTGAAATTAGGTCTGTATGTTGGTTATATGGAGTTAGATATTTTACTGGTTCAGGACCGTTTTCGAACCGGTTCAAAAAGGAAACAATTCAAAAGTGGAACTTTTCTAAAGTAGTTTAATGCCATATTCCAAAAGTTATATAACTTATATGCATGCAATTTGGATTGAAGATTGGTAATATGAAGTAAGAATTTTTTACTTCCTCAGGACCTGTTTGGAACCGGTTCAAAGGTAGAACAGACCCTTATCTCAAAAATTATATGAGCTATGATGTGGAACCTTTTAGTGTAGGCTTTAACTATTATGTTGCCCGAAAAACAGCCGTCTGAACCAGTTTTTAAATCGTAAAAGTAAGGTATTATCATGACTTCATTGAATAAACCCTTTAAATCATATTTTATTTAACTGCTAATTTAGCATTTTCTTGTTTTGATTTTGTATTCACGGATGCCGACAGTTACGCTTGGGTTGTTAAACGTTTGCAGAACATGCCAGAATAAAGATTAATCTCTGTTTCCCTTACATAACATACAATTTTAAATTATTGTTAATATTTTCTCTTTAGTCTGCTGTATTTTTTTGTTTCTTTTTTTTCCCCCATTTAGACACGTTCCCAAGTTGTCGGCTGAAGTTGTGTTTGCCCCTGCTCGCAGCTCAGCCCCCCAACCATTCCACCAATCGATATTGATGAGATAACTGAACCCATGTTTGGCTTTATACAGAGAGTTTGATTATTAATATTATGCTTCAATGGCCGGACGTCATGTTCAAAAGAAACTTTTAGCCCACAAAATCGGTGGCCTCAGGTCAAAAGTGTGGGGGATAAATGGAATGGGTCAACGGTTAGATAGTTGTGAATGTGGGTCAAAAATGAATCCTTGACTCTTCTGTATTTATGCGCTTATTTGTCAAAAGTGTATCTCTCTCACTCTGGGGCGCTGGCTGGCGAAGCTCCAAAAAGTACGCTACAAAACTTGCAAAAAGAAAATCACACAACGCCCTCACTTTTCCCCCTCAATTTATCAATTTGAACAATGACAATGGGATTTGTGTGTGAGTAAGCGAATCTTGTAATTTTCAGCTACATTATTTTTTTTAGCAAATTATAACTTGGAGCGCTTAAAGGATTTGATATGAAAATTTGAAACTCTACAAAAATTAAAGAAAACCCCCGAGGATATGATTGACAGAATGGCCTGCCTTCAAAATTTTAAGCTGACATTTCGCTTGCGTCAATTCATCAAATTTAGCCCCTTTTTCTCTCAGCCAAAGTACAGAAAAACACTGACAGGGGGGGTTTTCTGCTTTCTTCGCTTATTTTTTTAATATCCTTAAAACGTTTTATGACTTACAAAGACACACGCATCACTTGAATTTTCAAACGGCTTTCGTTCTTGTTTTTCTGTTGTTATTTCCTTTTTTAATGTGCATAAAGGGAGATGTCTGAGAGAAGGGTCAAAGATCCCAGACTGGTTACCCTTCGATTGAGTTTAAAGTTGGACCACAATTTAAGGAGCAACAGTTTTGCACATTCCCGGATTCAATTTGCAGCCAGGCACTGCGTCAAACACATTTATTACACCATAGCCGTGTGCTGCATTTTGTCGACGCCATTTCTACGTTAGATTTTTAGTGCCTATTTCCCGTAGAGCCCCGTAAAAATGAGAACACAGCAAAATTGTTTAAAGTCATTCGCATGTGTAAAAGGTAGAAATATAAAAAATATTTTAACGCGCACAGCACTTGATGTGCGTGGGTGTGTGTGTGTGTAAGTGTGAGATGTGAGGGAAAATTTCCGTTTATGTCACTGGGGAAATTTACGTGCTACACATCAACGTCAGGAAGGCCCTAGCAGTTGCAGCAGCAGCTAAAATTTGTTGAAGTGACGGAGTTGAGAGGGCCGCAGCTAACTTTTATATTAAAAACTAGTGCAAGTGGCATGTGCGTGAAAACCACGGTTAAAATTTATGTTATGAAAAAGGGAGAAGTAAGCACTTCAAAATTAAGAATTGTTTCGTCAAAGTGAATATTTGGGAAATTATAATAATTTGAGGTTAGGGCCTGTAGTCAAAATACCACACAATACTTTTTTTTTTTAATGATGAAGAATATTTCGATTAACTTTGGAAAAAAAAACCGGGTTGGTTTTCTGAAAATAATTTGTTTCTTTAAGTTTTGAACAATTCAAAATTTGTTTTAGAAAAAGTGTGGAAATACATTAACTCCCACTTTTTATGCAAATTTTTTCCCTTTCCAACACTGATTCAGGGTTCTTCAAAAGTTGAACATGTCAAAATGGAATGCTTGTATGTTAAATATTGTAAAAGTGATTTTATTTTATATTTCCGATTCCCAAAGCTGTTTTTGAAGTCTTTTGCTAAGTAAATGTCTCAGGACATTTCACTTTTGTTTGCTTACTAAAGTCCTTTCCAAGACTGATTTAGAGTGTTTCCAACACTCAAAGTTGAACAGCTTGCCATAGAATATTATGGCACTTCCTTCTTTTTATATGCCCCGCCGTCCCTCTTTTCCACCTTCTTAAAAAGGAAACTTTAAATGACCGTTTTCCTTTGGTTTTCATTAAATTAGCTTTCGCCTTAGAAAGCCACAAACATAAAATGAAATTGTACGCGTCATAAAAACACGAACAGCGAATGAAAGCCACAGAACACCTCCCCCCCTTCCAATCAATTCCCTTTCCTGTTAACTTTCTCTCTCCCCTTGTCGACAAGAACATGCAACAAATTTGCTGAAATAAGAAGCTTTAGACAATTAATTGAATTTATTGCGTATTTGGTGTGCATTTATATGGGAGATGGGGAGATATTAAGGTGGAAAAAGAGCAGTTGGGGGCGGTTGTGTAAACAGAGGAGGAGCAGAAGCCACATAAGCGGGGATCCAGGGAATAGCAAAACAGAAAGTAAAACTATGCGGGAGCATTACATACACACAACACCTGTAAATAAGAACCAAAGAAAAAATTTACAAGGAGGAGAGCAGGGAATATTGTGGCATAGACGTGTGTCTAGACATTGAAGCTGAGACAGAGACCTTACACTCAGAAAAAATTCATTTTTAAAGCAGGAGGGGGTAATCAGTCTTGACCTCCCGTTTGCACAATCTGTTGTTGCTGCGATTTTCAGTTTGATGATAATCAAATTATGTATTAAAATTTTTCTAGCTCAGAAAATTAGCAATCTTAGCAAATAGCAATCTTAGGCTATTTCAAGGGTGTCCCGGACTATTTTACAGCCTACTTAAACGTTTTCTCCAAGTGTAGAGCCTTTAAAGAAGCCTCAACTGTGGCTAAACTCAACTTTCAGATACCTAACTTTAATTTTCCTCCCCTTTATTTTTGTTGAGTCCATTCACTTTGACCATAAAAGAGCCCTCACCCCAAAATATGTTAAATAATTTAGTAAACAATTCACATTATTTTCAGGTTTTTACTAGGGACAGACTACACAGAACCCTTGTCCAAAATCTTCCAACTTCTTCTTGCGTAGTACACGTGACGCATTACGTGCAATAAGTCGCATAACGTGAGTGGTGCACACACATCATTATTAATGCATTTGCACACGTAAGCCAGGAGCACAAAAGAGGGGAGTGAGTTTCAATTCAAGTACCAACCCCCAAAAAAAAAAACCAACAAACAAAAATTCCCGCTTGGTTATTCCCCTAAGCCACTTGTAGCTTGGCCTTTTCAACTTTTGAAGTGGGTAAATCGAAAGAAAAAAACCCCCATAGCTAAGCTCGCTTGGGATCCCGTGAGCAGGACTTCTGGGGCAGCAGCTTTGATGCTTAGGTAGTTTATTTTTATTGATTTGTAGATCTAGGTTCCTTTTAATAGCTCGCATTTGGTTTTCATATACATAAAGGGTTTACGGAAGCTGCTCGTAAAATGTCACTCGAGGAGCTTCTAAGATTACATAAAGGTATCGTTTGACAAAAAAAAAAAAACTAAGTTTCCCGCAGCTTCTGCTGTGTGTGTGTGTGTGACAGCTAGTCTCTAGTCTAGACGTTGTCTGACGTTGCAGCAGGTAATAAAAATGTACATAAAGGTGTAATTTTTGATGGGCACTAGGGGAAGGGGAAAAGGTAGGAGTGATATCGTTACTCGACGGTGGCAGTTTGATTTTATACGCAATTTTATGGCTACATTACGGCTGGACGACATCGACAGCAACATCAACAAAATTTCATGTCAAAGGCCCAGTTTGTACATATCACAGGTGGCACAGGTGAACAAAAGCTGTGTCGAAAACATTTCATGTGTGGAAAAATGATTTATTCATGTGCATCAAATGCAAATTTTAAAAAGTGTTGTTAAACGAGCAATTAAAACTTACGTTGTTAGCAAGTGTTTACTGAATTTGCAGTGTAAATTTAAAAAGTCGCTCCTGAACCGAATTACTGAGAACCGGTTCTGAGAACGGTTTTAGGGGTCCCTCGTACCGTGCCATGAACCGAACGTTTTAAGCGTATAACTTCCCGGTTTAACAATGAAAAAAAGACATCTTTAATCTTTTATTTTGCATGGCTAAAAACCGGTCCTGAATCGAAACCCCTGAAAACCGGTTCTTAGAAGCTACAACTACTTGGTATCGCTAAGGATCAAATGATTAGAGGGTCCATCAGCGAGTCTAATTTATGAGAAATTCAAATGAAGCTTTTTTAGGAAATCGATGAAAAATTCTAAAGTTTCATTGTCGGTCACTGAACTGAACCGAACCGTTTTGATTAATGGTTTAGGGTTCGGTTTAGCACTTCAAAAGAACGCATGTTCGGTATGTGGTTTGGTTTATCAACTAAATTAGCGGTTTGGTTTGGTTCGACTCGTTTCAGAACCTTATATAAACAATCCATTTGAATAGGGTATAAAAAAATAATTTTTAAAATGTTCATTTAACCAGTGTCCATAGCACTTTAACAAAATTACTAGGAAAATGGCGTTGAAATACATAAAACATTCACCACATACAAATAACGCTTCAAACACACTGCAATACATTTACTGTATCCCAACATATATTTTATGCCACAACAAATTGTGTCTCTGGGGGGAAACAAGCTCCAAAAACTGTGCACCACAAAACTTCCACTTCAATGGAAGTTCAACGAACAAGTTGCACTCTCTCCGTACTTACTTATGCATATGCGACACCCATAATTATCAGGGGAAGTCCAAAGGGAACCGCATGTACGGGATTCAACCATATGTTTTCGCAAAAAAAAAAAAGAAACAACCAAAGTCCAATGTGGGGTCTGGGTCGCTGGTACTAGTGAGAATTTAAAAAAAAATTGATTTTTATTGCATGTTTCGTACTCAGAACCAGAACCAAGCACAGCCACTAATGACGTTGTTGTTGCGGGAAATGCAGAAGCAATTTATCAATATATGTAGGTATTTGTGTGTATATTGTGTGTAAAACTGATATGTGCAATATTGTATATAGGCAGACAGGCACGCATATTTCATACTCGACTGACTCTGCCCCGCGGGCTACACCCACCCAACCAACTCTCCGCTGTTTGCGTGCAAACGACCCCTTTGGGTACTGGAACTTTGCGACGTGGACATATGTTTGCTGTCGCCAATGCAGCGAAAAATTTACTTCTTCTTTTTTTTACAATTTTTGCCATTATTGTTGCTGCCGTTTGTACTTGTTTTGCCTTGGTTTTTGGGTTGGGGTTAGAACATATGTTCTTGTCTTTGCAGAGGGAGATCCCAGCAGTCGTCTGTGTTCTATATGATGGGGTACAGAGATTTCTTAGTTTCAGATTTTGAAAAAGGGTATATAGAAAGGGGAAACAGATATGGAATTGCTACGGTAGCTGGCCAATGATTTGATTCAAATGGTTTAAATATTTTCTATTATAGCATTTGGCGATTGATAAACTGAATATTCTGCTACAATCACTAATCATTTACTTGTCGGGCTGCATTTAGAGCAGCGATTCATTCATCACAAAATCAAATCATCCGCACAACACATATGTCACCAAATGAATTTCATTAACAACTTTTTCCCCCCCCCATGTCAAACCCAATAAACCACTCGCCCTGCTGTAGTCATTCAATGTACGTGCCTTTTTGTCAATCTCTGTGATTTTTAACCCATCTTTGGCCATTGGGAATATGTACCAAGAGCATAAAATGCAATTTGGTTTTCATATAAACAATGCCAACTAAATTGCATTTAATTCAATTTTTAACAACAGTTGACAATCAATTTTAATAAAGTTCAACGCGTCGCAATTTCAAGAACCAAAAACACACATAAATCGGAAGGAGAGTTGTGTTCAAATATTTTTGACCCCATTAACAATGACACTACAACACAATGGGAGCCAGCAAGGGTGCAACAGCGCACCAAAATGCCTCAGGAAAAACTCCCCCACCCGTCCATTGCCTGGGAACTGACAACAGCAGGAGCAGCAATAGCAACTGCCGAAACATTTTTCGTAAACACACATTTTTACTCACTTCAAAGGAAACGAAGCGACCAGGGCAAGTGAAGTTCTTTCGACCCAGGGCCTGCAGCTATTTTTTGGCTGCTGTTTTGTCTGTTGTTGTACTGCAGGATATTTTTGGGTATATGAGAAGTGTATAATGATAAGAATGCGGACAGAAGAAAACTATTAACAAATAATTCTTATTTAACTCTTCGAGTAAAAGCATATTGAAATTCTTTGACCGAATCCAAAACTGGTCTAGGTTGGTTCTCCCCTACTTTAATGCTACTTTCTTTTTATGAACTTTTTTTGACACCTCACGGGTGGTTCGTTACATGGGCAATGCCAAAAATGCTCAGTAAGGTTGGCCATTTCTCCATAAATAACTTATCATTGCAATTTGTTATTAAAATTCGTGCTCTGTAAGCAATGTGTTGCGTAAACTACGATCATGTTGGTCATAATCGACACACCGAACAGGCAATTCAAGCTATTCCGAACAAATTTCGCAACAGTTTCACTTTATTGGACACTAATCCACCATTCCGACCATTCATTCGACCACCTGGAAGATTTTACTTAATTACTACGTAGGATTGAACTGAACTGAACCAAGTGACCTTTCACAACGTCCTTTGTTGGCTGAATGCGTTTAAATGGGATAAATGAAAATCCATGAAGCTCATTTTTGGTTCAATAGGTTCGTTAACCAACAGAATTGCTAAATTCTCCGCATGTGCTCGGGTATGGTACAGCGTGTAGTGTGTGTGCCTGATGTACAAGAGGTCGTGGGATCGATTCCGTCTCCGGAAATTAAGCTTTTTCTAATGATAAAGTTTATTTCTTTAAAAATGTACACATCCGGTCACCTTTACTAGCTATTGGCGTTAGCTTTGAAGTAACTGGCTATGGAAAGGCTTGTCAAACATTGCAGCCCAAACATTGCATTCTCTTGTACGAAAATTATAAGCGTTTTGTGCTAAGCACAAGAAAATTATTAAGAATAATTTTAAGTATTGAAAAAAGTTATTTTTTGTTACCTTGTGTAATTCAAGTCTACAGGGTATACCAAAATTCGAATACATCCACACAAATCAGACAATTTGCTGTTCCCCAATATTCTTGTTCTTTCCGACGGCGCTCATTTGCATCACTTAAACAACAATTACATGCCCTCGGGGGTTTGTAGACGCGACGACGCACAGAGAAACAATAAACGAGGCATTAAAGTGACAGGGCGCTCCAGTTCCGTCCCCACCACACTCGAATCTTAATGCCAAGCCCAGACACAGACTCCGCCGACTACTACCAGGGAGGCATATGAATAAGTAATAAGGAGAAATCAAAAATACGTCTTGAGGCACAAAAATACAGAAACTTGGAATATGATTGGCAGTCAAAAAAAGAAAATAAGTAAAAAGCTTCGACTCTAAACTTTTGGCAGACATGCAGCAGACATGACCAGTATAGAGCCTGCGGCTTGCCTACGACCACCATTGTTGCCGCATTTCATAAGCGCAGCGCGGCGGCCCCAACTTCCGGTTCAATAAACTTTGCGAAAAGTGTACGCCGTATATAGTTTGTTCCTCTGCTCTTTTTTGCGCTCCTCTTTCTCCCCGGTACATATAAAATGTATATAATGATAACGATTTTCTTTTATTGCTGTGTGTGTGTGTGAAGTGTGGCAACAACTGACGTTTATTAACTGGTGTGTGTGTGTGTGTAATTGTGTTGCCGCATTTTAGGCGACTTGTAATCATGGGAAGAGAACTGGAAGTCGCAGAGTGCGCCTAACCACACACTGACTTGCGTATTCATTGCAATTGCACTTGTTCCTGTGTGGCTTACAAATGGATTTTCAACTGCCTGTTGATTGCGGACACAAAAGTGTGCCGGTTCGCAAAGTGCAAGAAATTGCTGAAAATTATCTCAGCGACATTAGGGCATAGGGATAAGGGGCTATGAATAGTCGTTAAAGAGAGAGGGGAAACAGTCGGGGAATGCTTTTATTGAATGTAAGATTACAGTAAGCAATTTCCTACAGTTTTTGTAACGATTTGAATTTACAGACAATGAATAAAGCGAGTATTTCTTACTGGAATCCTGGAATTCCAAAACTGTATTTTAATTTTACCAAAGAGTACAGAGTTTACAGTCCGAAATACTTAAATCTATTACTCGGGATCTTAAAAAACTTCAATGCACTCTTCAAGTCAATCTCCTTTAAAATAGTTTAGAAACAAAGCACTCCCGAAAACATATAAAAAATGCATACGATTTCATTATTTTTGTTCCTTTTTTTAGAAACAAATAAGAAACCACTGAAAACATCAACAATATGTCATAAAATTGCCACAAAAATATAAGATTGATTTAAGATAAAAATGTTCTGATGAATACATCCAGCATTTTTCCAAATCAATTATTCAACTCTCTACACAGGCTTTAAAGCCGATGCATTGCCTACTTTTTGGCTGCCAATCAAAACCTTGTTGACTTTTAAAGCTCTCTCGTAAGCGGATAAAGGGGCTTGCTTTAATGGCCATTAATGACATTTAAATGCCCTCACGTAATGTTTGTCCCCTTCTATGCTACACTTTTGTACAATCAAAAAGAAGAAACAAAAACACTTTACGTAAATACCAAAAACCATAAATAAGAGGAAGAGAACAAGTGAACGGTAGCAGCAGCAATAGCAGCCAGAACGTTTGGTCAGCAGCAATCAAACGGTCGTAAATTTCCTGGCAAATGTCGTAAAGCCGGGCCCATGGCTGGCTGGAACATCTCCTCTTGCCCCTGAGAAGATTGCTACAGGTAATTACAAAACCATAACGCGCAAATGTCACCGCGAAATATACGGTCAATGTTTTGTGGGCCAAACCATCATCATCATCATCAACGACAGCGCAACATCAGGCGCATCGAAGTGGGGATTTTTTTTACTCTCTCAATTTTGTATTGCATAATTTTTGGCGCAGTGCGTGTCAGGTGGAATTGTGCGAAAAAGAATCGTTTACAAAAATTTTTTGGTGCTGAGGGAGTATTATGGACGGTCATTAAGTGGGGGGGGGGGGGGGGGGGGGGGTGTGGAAGTTAAACTTTTTGACCTGATAAATGAGGCGTAACGAGAGCAAAGAATGTGGCAATAAGTTGGGCATTGAAAGCGCTTGAGTGTTGAGGAAATCATGGAATTGGTCCAAAAAAAATGAGAGCAAACCAAACTTAAATTTTTGGGTATTTTTTTGATGAATATAATTTGTTTTTAGAGAGTTTTTGCTGTTTTTTTTTTGGCCAAGCTGACTTAGCTAATGCTAAGCATTTGGTGACCCCGACGTGACAAATTATGTATCTTTTTTTTCCTATATTTTTTAACATTTTAATTACTTTCTCATTTAGATTGCTAGGCTGACTAATTTTGAGACACCTAAACCAACCTTTTCCTTGTCCTGTATATATTTCTATCTAATTTCGTACCATTTAATTTCTCTTAACAGTATTAATTCCTAATCTACTTACGGCATTTACATGCCAATAAGCTACTAATTTGAAACAAAAGTATGAAGAGGGGAAGAGGTGGTCTCAAGTATTTTATCTTTAACATACAAGAAATTTACGTTTGTCAAATCCACCCACGTACAAAATTTAGCTTGTACTAATAATGAACATCATTATAATTTTTCCACATAATGCGACAACAACAAGAAAGTAAGATATCCCACATAAATTCAATCTGAGACACATAAAACACTTGGGAGTTGTCCCTAATGGAACTTTCTACACACACTCACGAACCATATGTATGTATATGTTTACGCTCGAGAAGCGCATAATAAGCAAGAAAACGGTTCTAGGTTTCCTTATTTTTGTAATCAAAGTTTTGCCTGCAACCAGTTGCTCAACAACAAAGTTTTACAAATCAAATGAAAGCTAGACGCAACTTGTGCCCCAAGGCATTCCGGGAGAACTTAAAAAAAAGGGAGAGAAACAAATGAAGCTGAAATATGGCAACACGGCCTAACCTCAAAATGTCACTTGTGATACGAAGACATAATTAGAAATTGCAAAACTGCAAACAAAAACTTCTTCTTCCTTGACGAGGTACAGTTTTCTGTGCCACAAAAGCGGAGACACACGCAGCAGACGATGCGATGCGTTAGGCATGGCAAATGAGGTTTACGAGGTTTATGCGATGGATTATTGTGATATGGCAAAATTTAGGTTAGTTAGTTGTTAAGAGTCTAAACTTTAGAATTTTGATGTCTATTTTTTGTTTTAGTTTTCAATTACCCAACATTTTTGAGTAAGTTTTCGCTGATTTATAGTGGTTTTAGTTTTCAAAGGATTATATGAAGGATAACCGTGAATTATAAACTTTTTTATGTCTCTTTGGTTTAAGTTTTCATTTCCGCAAAATTTTTGCGGAACTTTCCGCTGTTTCAAAGGCAGTTCTGAGTTCTAAGTTTTGTCCATTATTTCAATTTGAAGAAACTAATAATATTAAGTCCTAAGTCGACTCTAAAAAGAAAAGCTCCAGAAACGGGAACACTTAAAGGGATTAGGAGCAGAAATTTATATTTTCCTTTTTTTTTTAAACCTTCAACTTGTTACTTTTTTTAAAAATGTCTTACTAAATAAGGATTAAGGACAATCTAATTTCATAAATCCAACCTAGCGTATAAGCAACTTATTTATAACGTCTTACCCTTACCCACCATTCAGAACAAAGTTATCACAGAGAAAAGGGACAGAGTTGAGGGCAAGTGTAGACATGTTTGCAACAAGAAGAAGGATGCTGTGAGACGGCAACAACGTTGACATTTTGCGAACTCGACATGACCGGAATAGATAATTATTTATACAAGTACAGAGAGTAGGAATACACTTGTGGTGCGACATTTCTTGTTGCTGTTGCATTTCAAATGGGGGAGAAAGAGCTTGAACTTTGTGAGTTATCCCAACGTAATTCAATTTATGTTTTTTATACTTCTTTTTGTTGTACAATATAGTAGGTAGGAAAATGGTTGTACAGTAGCTGTCCTGCTCCTCCTTCTCCACCTCCTCCTTCTAGCGTAATGCGATTTACATGCTTAAAGCATTAAATGGGGATTTTGACAGCATGTTTGTTTAATATAGCGTAGTGCTTTTGTTGTTTCCGCTGCAATTTTCACAGCTTATAGCTTGTTGGTTGTGCTGGCTGCCTATCCTTAAGGGGGGGGGGGGGCATAAAACACCCAACTGAGTTTCGGCCAATTTGGCGTTTTTATGAACTGCAAAGTTTCCTTAACTACTTCCTTAGTCTTTTTGCCTATAAACATCAACAGAGACATAAAGTCGGCGATTTTTATGAAAGTGTGAGAAGGTAACGAATTGATTGTTAAAAGGAAATAAATAAAATTTAGTTTCGAAAAAGTCGAGCAAGCAAAGCTAACTTCGGTTACACTTGGCAGCTATAAGAAATAGTTTTGTGATACGGACGGTTCAGACATATTAGCAGTGTGCAATTAAAAGAAGTCTAAAAAGCTCGATAGCTTTAAAATTAAGGGATTCTAATCGAACTGGTTCGATCCTGGAATTAATACTTTTGTTTCTCTGTAAACCAAACCTCTTTAGATCTATAAGCTGATCCCGAACCGGTTCCGAACCTTAAATTTCGGTTTGGTTTAGCAAAAATGGTACACCTCAAAAAGTTTGACCTTCCTTTGACTTCATTAGTAATCTGGTTGGTTTTGTGCGACTGAGCCTTTAAATGGGCAGGAAAGTGTAGAACCCGCCACTGTAAGACATTTTAAATGATTCACAAAAGCATTGGTAATATTTTTCTACAAATATTTTGAAAATTTACGTGTTTTAGAAATTCGGTAGACATTCGAAAATCTGAACATGCTGACTAAAGTGTGAATAATATCTGGTAGATTGACAGAGTCTCAGAATCTGCAGTAAAGTATCATTAGAGTCTTCTTTAAAACTTATTTTGTCTGATCTAAGGAGTCGCATTGTTAAACAATTACACAACATCGGCCCTGTACATTTAAACATGTAACTAAATAGATAGATAAATAGAAACAAAGAAATAATATTTTGAAAATAAATTGGGCCAAGGCTTAACCCAAAACCTTTGGACATAAACTATAAACCTTACATTTCCGTGCCCTGAACATTTATAAATATTTATGATGAGTAGATTATTGATCTATGCTTTTTAAGCTAGGATTTTAAAATCAATCCAGTGCCGAAAGAGAACACAAATCAAAAATGAAATAAACTCGTTTATTAACAAAAGTAGACAGACAAAATTAAATCAATCAAATAATTGCCCCAGCTTTGCCTTGTCTCAACTTAATAAACTGCACAATTCACACATTTAAAGTCTTCCAAAGCCACAAGACACTTTATATAATAAATGAGTGTGGATACCCAAAGGATGCTGCAAAAAGATAAGCTGGCCAAGCAGCCATCAAGTAAATTAATCAAATTTTGTGCCAACACAGAAAGAAAAAAAACTCCCCTCAGTTTGATTGTCAATTAAAAACGTTGAAATGGCAGACACCTAATGAATGGGCCAAAAGGAATCAGGGTTTGAGCTTGGCAGCTGGCACTTGCCAGAAGTCCTTGTATAAATTGATAGCGAACCAATTGTTGCATTTGTCCTGTGGAGGCAACGAAGGGTTGAATTGAATTGTTGGCAATTTGTTTTCACCCAAGAGTCAGAGGAGCAGAAGGAGGAGAGAAGGTATGGATAGGATAGGGTAGAACTTGGGGCATTTGTTTAGTATCTTTGTACGCATAATTGCCGGCACAATCGAGTCAAATGCGTGCGAAAATGTGTGTGTGTGTGTGTGGAGAGATTCTTAATTAAAAAGCTTTTAAAGTCAGGCAAAGGGCTAGACCACAGATTGAAATGACAGCCATTCAATTTAGATGACTCATTTGTGAGGGTGAACGGATTGGGCTTTTGAATAAATTAAAATAGAAATGAATTTGTAAGCTAGGCTTCACACATTTCCTCCACCATTTCCCCTCACAAAGTTCATTTTCTAAAGCTTACTTCCCCCCATCCCCAAAAGAAAAACATTTTTTTAAAGTAGCACAAAAATCTTAACACAGTGGCTCTAACCCCAAAAACTTTATTAACCCACTTGACCAAATTTAAATTATAAATAAAAAATGATGAATCCCAAAAGTTTTCTAAAAAGCCACCAACTTTCTTATATTTACGCACAACGTAAATGACTTTTTAATAAGCGTTCGTTCTGTTCACACAAATTGAAAAGGTAAACAAAAACCAAACAAAAATTTACAGTCACGAAAATGGATTTCTGTGAGGTCCCCCAAGTAATTTACACGTGATTATCGCCCGGGTAACCCAAAATTGGGACAACTTTGTCAAAGCCACCCCGGCCACTGCGCCGCTACTCTCATTATGCCAGCCAAGAGGTCGGAACGAAGTCTGTACACATTATCATCTAACATATAGACAATAATAAATTTAAGCTTTGTACGTGACTCACGCAAAAAGCATTGCCTATTTACAGGCGCTCATGCAGTATTGAGGCAACACGCCAAGGGAGAGAATGAAGAAAAGTGAAGGAATGAGCAGGAGGGATGGAGACTTTCACAGGTGATGAAATGGGGCCGTAGTTTACTATGATTTTAATGCATTAATAACTAGAATTAACACCTAACACCTTACCTTTAAAGCGAGAAGTCGTCTATGTCCCAAAATTATATTCTCTTACTTAATCTAATCGAAGCATCTGTATTCTAGAATAAAGTTGGTTCAAAGTTATGTTTCTGAC